>JAJJWW010001547.1:0-225182 GCA_023531295.1 Papaver armeniacum | reverse complement strand
AAATTATAATTTATTATTTTCTTTGTGAATGAAAACTTATTAGTCCCACACCATGGAATTTCCACTTTTAGTTGTTTTATGAGACTATATAAGCTTTTTAGTCCCACATAAAGAAATTCACTACTTTTGTAAAATCTATGGTAAAGGGTTTCTCTATATTTTAGAGGGACTCCTAAGGGAAGATATTTTATTTATATTGTTTTCTTATGTTGTCATGATTTTCCTTAAGGGTTTTTTCGAGTTGCTAAGCTCAAGTTGATCATCTACTACATCATCACTCTTGAGTGTAGCCTGGCGCTAATGTCTTAAGGGCAACGTGAGTTGAACACGTGACTCACTCGCTTTTCCTAAGTTTGCCTTGTTGTCTAATGTGAGATCCGGGGAGCCTGGTCTGTCTATCAAATCGATCACTTCCCATTACAGAAGGAGCTAAGTATCAATAACTTTTGGCTTCTTGATTTATTCCTTTGTTTTGATTATTGCACCCAACTATCTTAAGACATTAGAATCTCAGATGATCATGAATGTTAATTGTGGAGTGAAAAACAAAAACGAATTTTTGGTCAACAGAGGGTTTCCAGTTTTTATCTCTTAATGTAGTAGACATTAAGAGATAAACCTAATGTAGTGAACCCTTTTAACCTAATGTAGTAGACATCCTGATAGTTACCCAGCGTGAAATTTCGAATTTTGGAGCTGTAAAAGCATTTTTTGATATTTTACAAAAAACAGCAGAAACGCTCCCTCAAAATTCTCGACTGAGCTGAATTTTTGTTGTTGACTAAATTTGTTGTTATGGGGTAACCATGAATTTTTTGAAATGGTGATTCAAACGAAGTTTGTAGATCTATATGATAAGGTTTGTGAGATGTGGTGTATTAGGTGATTGGGAAATTACCGTGTCCCACTACACCACATCCTGGTTTTCGCAACGCCGGATTTTTTTGATGTGCAACGGATATAAATGTTGTAGACAGAGCAACGTGAATATAAGTTGGACAATAAAATATCCGTTGCACCATTTATAATTTAACTCATAATAACTGATGGTAATTTGTGCACCGTTGATATATGTTGTGATCCAAGGGTTACGCTAAATTGGGTTATTTTCAAGGGTTTTTATTTATTTATCTGATTTTGTTTTTTTATTAAAATATTGAATTATACAAAGCTTTTGGTTGGTAACTGTGCGACAATTTGGGCTCCACTCCTCTTTGAATAGCGATACTAATACATAAAAAATGAATCTACCTACACCCCTTCATAATGTGTTACAAATAAACCCAATGCTTTAGGCAGCTTGAAAAAAGTTAAAGTATCCTCACCAAGTTCTCCTAAGGTAGAAAAAGCGAGAACTACCCAACCCGTACCCATGTCTTGACACAACTTTATCCAGAATATTTGGTATGTTCACATTGAAACAACACACGAGTATAGCCTTACCGGGACAAGGCCGGACACCCATCACCGGTGAACGGAGAGACACAGCAACATCCATGCAAACATCTTTCCCGTCTTCCGGGTTGGAAGAGGATATCCAATGGACAGGTGCATCATCGGCTAGAAGACCGAGAAAACCTCCACTTGCTGCGCGAGCACATTGGCTTTGTAACAAATATCAAAGACAGCGTCCAAAACAGCGTCGTGGCAAAACTTATATCAATATCCTTAGCACAATGATAGCGCGCGATATCCGGCGTCCATAGGTTTCGTTACAACTTAGGCATAAACTATTGTCACAAGCGAGGGAGGGATACCAAGCGATAACAAAGCACGGCTCTCCAATTGTGGTCAGAGGCATTGATTAAACCCATCATAAGAACGCAAAAAAAATCTTGGGCATGCGTGGCCGCGGTTGCATTTCCATAGTCGGAATCTACAACGAGACATGAAATTGATGCAGGTTTGCTTCTTATTGCGTCAAAATAAACCTCTGCCGGGGGAATCTCATGGAAGAGGCGAGAATCATCAGCCTTGATAAGTAGGCGGTAATCCATACAGGTAAAGGTGAAGAGCCAGGCGATAAGCTTTACCTGCATCATTGAAAATAAATCCACAGGAGTCCACTGCCTTCGCGTAAGTGTTAGCTCTGAAAGCAACGATAAATGTCGACCATGGTATAAATACCAGATCCACCATCTTTGATAGGCGAGGTAGCTAATCTCTTTTGTAAGGACAGCATTTTTTTGCCCGTCTCCATTAATAAGAAGCACTCAATCTTGATATAACTTGTCATCATAAAAGATCGATTCGCGAGTTGCTTAAAGCGACGGAATTGGTAGTTCGCATTGCAAAATAAAGTCTCGACACACCAGCCGCGATTCTGCGAAGTAAAAGCGTCACTTTGAGGATCCTTGAGTTTTTCTTCATTGTGTGACATATTCTTTGGTGAAGTCAAATCCAAACTCTGAGCCCACCAAAAGCTTAACACCCTTGAAGGTCACCCGATATCGGGGAAAACACCGTCTGTTATACTTCGGGATCGAGGGGAAGGCGAAAAACACATTTCTTTATATTGAGGTGTAACCCCTGCACAGTCCTTGATTTCAATTATACATAAAGCCTTAGCTACCTAAAGTATCCCCAGCAATTGTACCATCATCCAGTCTACATGCATCGAATCAAGAATCGACGAGAAGCCCAATGGACTTCACTAAGGGGTGAAGAGTCAAAGCAAATAACAAGGGGCCAGGGGTCACCTTGTTGCACCCAGACAGAAGACAAAATATATTGGGCATAATACAACTTAGTAGGACTGCAATGTCAAATTCTACCCAACGAGAAATAGGACAATGAAGGCGGACCTCTTTAATGAGGAGTTACGCTCACCATGTTGAAAGCATTAGAAAAGTCAGTGCTTAACATTGACATATTATCACGAATGGCCTTTTGCCTCACAAAGGCGATTTACGTCGTGTAAAATGCTTCCTCCCGCGGGAACACCAACCCCCGAATTGGTAATCTACAAATAAGAGGTCATGTCCTTTCCAACGGCAAAGGCAGCCACCTTGGAAACAATCTGCATGCGCCAGTACCAACTGACAGTAGGGCCTAAGACCTCCTCCAGGCTTAATCAAAGGTGTGAGAGTGTGCTAGCAATGTATTCGCCTAATTCACTAGGGCATTGTCCACGATGACCAAAGGTTGACAACCCCGAAATAGACAAAAGTAAACCATCACGCATACTGCTATAGCCATTCACTAAGAACATCGACTAAATCTTTACGCTCGTAGTCATCAAACCACACATGACGTACCCTTAGGAAAGCTTTTAATAGCCCCAAACATTTGGAACCCACAAAAATGGGGTCGGCGGTGATGTTGTCCATGGGAACCTCCGGAGGAGTGCTAAAGGATGTTTGTCGAAGCAGTCGGCCCTAAGTCTTCTCCTCGTAGGGTGTGACCCTTTGAAAGAGGACAACACGAATCGCGGGTACAAATGCCACTGCCTAATCTTAGTTGTGCAATGATAATGTTAGCGCAAGGCTGCTTCCTGTTGCCTTCTTGTCAATGGACTTCTTGGACCCCCATCGTAAAGAAATTTCTTGAAGCTTATTCATGAGTATAGCAACCATTAGGTTCTTTCCATACATTAAGAGCCTCGAGGATGGCAACCACAGCCAGTTTCTTTGCGATTACTCGACTTCCTTTGTTTGAACTTTTTGGTTGATAAGCGACCCGGTGTGCATATAGGAAGGAGCAACAAAGCGAAACCAACTACGTAAATGCATTGGAAGGACTTGCTGAGGCTCCCGATCAAGGCGGATTTGAGAGCTCTCGAAAAAGCAAGCACAACACTTGTGGGGATGAAAACAATGGGTATTTGTCAGTGGTAAACATCATTTAGCAAATCGGTAGAGAGGAACTCGACGCATCTCCATTGCTAACCCCTTACGAACACGACATGAGCGGTACATCCTCAACCTCGAATGCTTTGTACTTGATCCCATCGCACACCATTTTGCACTATGAGTCATTTCCTCCAGTTTACACAGCGTATTGCACCCCGTTTGCGCTTCTCCCGGCTTAATAAACCATGAATTAAGAAGTCCTGCTTCCTCTCCATTAAAGGGCCCCGAAAGCGATCGTGAGCGGCTCTACGCCCCTTTGGGACTTAGTCCAAGCGTGCGAGGTACATACATCTACTACACATCCTCATACGTAAATTGCGAGAGGACCTTCTCCATGCCGCGATAAACATTCAAGTCTGTAGAATCAAATCTCTAACTTTATTTTTGTTGGCTTCTCGGTAACGGAGTGCTTGTCGTGTAGGTGCTTTATAAAAGACCCTTGACATAACCCCTTCCATGGACTCCATCGTAATGTATGGATACTCTTGAAGGGACAAAGGACAAACATTGCTGAGTCGTCTTGTTGCCAAAGAGAGGGTAATGATGTCATGCGGAGAAGTGATTACGATACGAGGACTGCGCGACGGGGGAGGTAACCCTAGGCATTGAAACAAAGCTAAAACCTTAGTTGAAAGAAAAATGGCGTAAAACCCTAACTACAAAAACACCACAAAGAAAGCAAACGAAGGGAAAGCGGGGTAAACGATGGAAAATCGTGTATAAAAAACAAAGGGAAAACCAAAACAACAATCGAACGCAGCGAAACCATGGTGAAACCGTAGTGATTGGAATGAGTTTCAATCACCGAATGATCACCAAAGAAACATTGAGAAAAAAAGACAAGAAAAATTTATTGTATCATATTTTCGTTTGTTTAGTTCATTTTTAGTTTTGTTCTTTCAATAAAGCCAATGGAAGAAGAAATATCCATAATGAAGTTTCAAGCAACAAGGAATTAGAGAAAAGAGTTACATTGTCAGAGACCCTGAGGTTCAAGATTTCATAACAAGAGTTGAAGACAGAAGACGAAGATGAAGACAACGATTAAGGCAGAAGACGTTTCTATGGATCTTTGTGAGAGTGGTGCTAATCGTGCACGTCAACGGATAACGAGGTAAGTAAGCATATTCCCACCTTCGGTAAGTGGTTGATTTCCTTTCTTAGAGAAATTTTCACATACCTATCATCTAACTGTAGTGTTATCTGTGTAGGTTTCATTTTACCAAGTCCTGGTTGTAGGTACACATGGTACAGAAGTAACTTCACACTAGATCCTAAGTCAAGCAAAGATTTCTCTAACCGATGGTTTCCTATCGTGCAAGAAATGGTAGGGGAACACAGGTATTTATATCTGGAGTTGTGCTTGTTTTGGATAATCGAACTTATATGACTAGCTAAAACGGCATTCTTATGGATGCTAAGCTTTCGCTTTAGCGTACGCATATCCTTAAGGAATTTTGCGAAATAGGAAGCTTCCCGATTGCATCTAATAGAAAGATTTATGGTAACTTGCTTAAAAACCTCCAATATGTCTTTAAAGTTGGATGTCTTCTTTTGTTGGTACTAGTAGTTCTGGGAATGGGGCTTTAGGCACAAAATCGGGCTTCTCAGGTATTGGCATCATTAGAGACTTTATCGGTTTCTTGACTCCGATGGTTGAGAGGGTGAACTACAATATGTTCACTATCGGGCATGATTACCTTATTGTCTATCACTTACCATTTACGAAGGGTTCAAATTGCATTCATACGATTTTATGATTTCTCACCATTTGAAGATTTTCATGGACTCCTCTAGCGTTGGGTTGTGTTTGATTAGGAAACTTACTTATTTCTCACAAAGACTCGTTTATCTAACTAACCCTTGTGTCCGTAGATCGGCAATATCCTGAGTGATTATCTTACTATTAGCTTGTAAAGATTGTTAAAATTTGTCACTGTTCTGAGCTAACATGACGAGAGACTCCTCTACACTTATGATTTTCTTATATGACTGGTTTTGAAACTGAGCTGGTACTGAAGGATTCTTAGTATAGCCAAAACTTGTGGGAGCCTGAGAATTATTAAACTAACATTGACTCTGGCCCCTAGACCATGAAAGGTTAGGATGGTTTCTCCAACTAGGGATATAGGTTTCTGAATACGGGTCTGGATTCTGACGGCTATCAATGTAGTGTTATTGTAAAGAGCATGGGATTTCTCCTCGTCAGTTTGTCCTTCCAAAAAAGACTTGGGATCTATTCCACCATTAGTGTTAATCAATTTTAAAGCTTCTAACCTTTTTTGTTATTACTACAATTTTGGAATCTAATTCAAAGTTTTCTCATACCATATTAACACTTCCTCTACTTAGAAGACTAATTTTTTTGGGTTCCCTACTACTTTCCTATTGATGGGTCTTTTCGGCGATTTCATTCAAAATTGTCATCGCACCATCAACAGTTTTGTTTTCAAACCCACATGTACACAAATACTCAACCACGGTTGTTGTCGAATAATTTAAACCCTCATAAAGGATCTGAACTAGACTAACCTTTTCTAAACCATGATGAGGACATTGTGCTAAAAGTCATTGAACCTTTACAAAATACCTATATAAATATTTTCTCCCCCTTATTGAGCAAATATGCAAATCTGCTACCTAATATATGATATTTTGTGCCTAGGGAAAATTTTTGGAAAAAGGTAGATGGAAGTTGTTCATATGTTTCAATGAACTCGTAAGTCAAACTATATAGCCAAGATTTGGCTATATCTCTTGAAAAAGAAAAAATCTAACTTTCGATGCTTCATCATCCGTGGTTTTTAACTTTTAGGGTATTATAAATTTCCTCAAAGTCCCTAACCTGGAAATAAGTGTTTTCATTTTCTTTCCCTAAAAAGACTGGGAGTATTTGTATGGTCCCAGGTTTCAACTCATAGCTTGCTGATAGGTTTCTAAAACACCTAATTTTATATATAGTATTTATGCTTTCTTTGCTATTATTCTTGTCAATTGCATCTCTTATGTTTAGTTTTGAGTGTTATAGGTATTTTGTAGTCATTATGAGCAAAAGAAGGAGAAAACATCCATTTGGAGCATAAAGAGCAAATAGATCAATTCACGGGCGAGCGACAATTGGAGCCAGCTGAGGTTATGCCAGAAAGAGGAGGTGAAGAATGAATCTATCGGGCCCATATAGCCGACAGCCAAATTATGCTATGGTGGCCCGTATCCATCACGGTGCCTTCGTCTATTTTCATTCCTACACATACCCTAAAATTCAGAGAAGGGATCTCATCATTATCTTCTTTACCTGAAACCATTAGAAGAGAGAATGGCGGCTATTGTAATTTCAGTGAAGTGAAATCGATGAATTCTGGGAAATGGAAGAAGGAGAAGTGAGGATTGATCGTCTGGGATGAATCTGAGAAGATGGGTTGAATCTGCATCATGAACTTGTACAGAGAAGAAATCAATTGATTTGAAATTTAAAGAGGATGTGATTCTTCTGGTGTATAGATTCAGAGTCGATATGATTGGGAGAATCAAGATGGAGATTAAATGAAGAAATTTCTTACAATTCGATTGATTGCTACATGAAGATTTAGGGCTAAATTAAATCGAGAAATTGAAACTCTGTAACTAAAGGTGAAAGCTTCGATTCGAGACAGGGAGGAAACTTGGTGGAATCTGATGTACCTGGTGATGAAATGGGTTGTCAATAGAGCTGACTGAGGCTTCGGAGAAGGTGAATTGAATCTGGGTGGATAAATGTCTAGATATGAGATCATGGAGTTGATGGTGCTGGTGCTTCAAGTGTTGGTTTGAGGTGTTGTTGAATTAAAGATGTTATAAGCTAATGGAAGAGATGGCCTGAGCCTGGTGGGTGTTGCTTCTATGGCAGTGAGATGGAACTGAGACTGCAATGAATTGCAATTGTAGGTACTGAAACGGGTTTGCTGAGTGCTTGTGTCTTTGTGAGGTTCAGAAAAGCTGAGACGGTGTAACTGAAAAATGGAACTTAGCTTGAATGTATTGGTTGAACTGCAGTTGGAATGTATGCAGAAGAACAAGAAGATGGATCTGCAGAGATTGTATGAGATGCTAAGGGTCTGTTGCTACTACCGAAGCTGAATTTGAGGATGTGTTTGATGGCTGGACTTGGTTGTGAGCAGTGCAGTGAGCTGCAGGCTAAGGTGGAGTTGAAGCCAAAATGGAGATTGCAAATGTGAAGATGTTGATGCTGATATATGAGTGGAATGGGTTGAGGTCATTAAGCACGATATAGATGTATGCTAGGACAGTGAAGGTATATGATGGTGTTGGTAGGTTGTGTTGGTTGCAGAATAGATGATGTTGTATATGTTGAAGACTGGGTTTTGCCCGAAATTCAGAGACAATGAAGCTGGGTTTGTGGTGCTGCTGTAGAATATGGCCTGTGGTAGTGGTGGATGGCAGAGAAACGATGGTTTGAATGGCTGCTACAATTGGTGCTCAAATGGTTGTGCTGAGTTGTTCGAGTGTGAGTTCAAGTTGCTGAGATAATGGAGCTGAGGTTACGCTTTGAGCTTGTGTAGGTTGTATCAAGTGATGCGAAGCAGAGAAGTGGCTTGAGGCGGAAGTCAAGAACAGAAAGGATGTTGTCGCGACATTATAAGGAGTTGCAAGGATTACTGTGGTGCTATTAACTGGAGAACTGAAGCTGAGTCGGGCAGTGGTGGTTGCAACTGAGATGTTGGTGGTTGAGCTTACGGAGCTGAAAGTTGTTTGAGCTGGTACTGGAGAATTCAGAGATGGTCAAGCCAAGGAAAGTGGTATTGCAGATGCGATGCAAGAGGCTGGTAACTAATTGAGCCGGAATTATAGGAATGATAAATGAAGTCTGTGTGTGTGTAGCGAGGTTGAATGTTACAAGTGATGGTTGGCCGGATGAGCTTGAAGTTCTGATTTGGTACTTGGATGAGTGATGAGCCGAGATTGCAATTCAAGTGGATATGGAACTGGTGATGTAGTTTCGAGCTCGTAAGGAAGGTTGCTTAAACGGATATGAAGGCATTGGTGGTGGTCTTGATGAAATTACAAAATGGTTGTGTTTTGTTGCCATGGGACTGCAATAGACTTTGGTGGGTTGTGTTGCAGTGCTGGTGAGAATGGCAGGCTAAAGCAAAGATTCTGCGGAGACATGGAATTGGATTTGGAGCCGATTGGCTTTGGTTGCGCCCGGTCTCAAGCTTCGAGAAGGAATAACGCGCCACTATGGTCGGAAGTGAAGCGTGATGCACCATCCGATCCCGGTGCAACACAAACTTTGGCCTGAAAAATGGCTTTGGCCTGGCAAAACCGAGTTAGGCCTTGACTTCACCTGAGTTGGATCGACTCGTAGTTGACTCGATTGACTTCCCTAGTTAGCTTTGTTTGACCTAATTGACCGAGTGGACTTTGCAGTCACACTGAGCTATTTGCCTTGGTCACTTCTCCGGCCAATTTCTAGCCATAATACCATTTCCGGCGACTAGTTTTTGGGACATATTTTCACATGGGTATTCCTCACATTTGGGCTTGGTGGACCACTTGGACTTTGGGCTTTGAAGACCTAGTTTTGGAAAGAGGAAAGGCTACAAAAAGCAAAAGTTTCTTCTTTGGAGGACGTATTTTCTACTTGGAGCTTTGGAGGAGAGCGACGACTAGGGTTTGCTTTTCATTTGTTTTTCATTTTCTTCATTATTTTATTATTGATTAGGATTATGATGAACTCAAAAGCTATGAGTAGCAAAACAACTATTATTGGTTATGGGATAAAGTTAATTTTTCAACATGATATTTGATTCAATGAATTAGTTTTGTCTCAATAATTTATTGTTTGTGATTCACAATTAATAGTGTTATATAGTTTGAATGCTTGTTTAGTCGAGTCCGTAATCGATTGAGTTTGCCTTCATCCTTATTGCTTGATTAGGGTTTTCAATACAAAAAAGTTATTTATTCCTGATTCTAAGTAGCATAATTGTGGGTAGTGCTTGTAGTGATATATCCTACTAGTCACAAGTGAATCATAACTTTTGTTAAAACGGATTAGTGCTTTTACACGTTCGTTTGCATTGATTAGTCTTATTCCATAGAACTTATTGCTTTTAGGGAGTTAAACTTCATTGTGCTTTTACACGTTAGGTTGATTTCTAGGAATAATTCACATATACATCTTTTAATGTGGTTGTGATGAAATCAGGGAATTAGCGGGATATTCTTGCGATCAAGGTATCCTAGGACTTTTAGTAAATGAGAGATTAAAATTCCAATTCTAGTCATTGATGAAAATACATGTTTGTGAATGATACTATCCCGTGACCAATACGTTCTTCTTATTGATTATTTTCATATTTACTTTGCTTTCAATTATTTTCATTGCTTTGTTTAAACAAAAATCCCCCCTTTGGTTACTAAGAAACTGAATTTTTATAACAACAAAAGCCTCTCTCAGGGAACGAACTCTTTCTTACCACGTACTTCATTTATATTAGTAGAGTGAGAAAGTGAAATTATTTTTGCTCTACCGACAACCGATCACTTGCTCCAGTGTCAGCTAACTTGATACATGAGGGATGAGTGGTCCTAATAAGATTCAACAAAGATTTTAAAGTTATTATTTCTGGCGCTATCAAAGGACTAGGAGTAACTTCCTCACATAGGTTCAAGTTCGTAAAATTAAAGTTTTCAAAAATAGGGCTCTCTAGATTAGCGTCTTTGAGATCCTTGTTTCCAAAAGTAAAAATACTTAGGTTTTTCACTAATAAAACGAATTAGAGTGTCTCTTTTACGCTTAGTGATGAGCGATTTTGGCATACACTAGAAAATCTAAAAATAAAATTCTGAATTGGAAGGGAATTCTAAGAAAAGCAAGGCTGACTCAACCAAATCACTAAGAGAATCTAGCAAACAAAAAGCGTGATAGCTCCACTTAGATTGTTCCTAGACAACTTTCATTCCTCTAAAAGGAAACTAGTTAGAGTTTTAGCAAACCTCTTCGAACGATATGAATTAAAGTAAGTCAAATAGAAATAGGATAAACTCAGAAAAGCTTGAATAACTCTACCTTTGTGGCTACGTTTTCGGGTTACAATACGGCACAATTCAACTTACAGTGATCATCTTGAACCTTGAGTTAAGCTAACAAAGTACGTACACGGTCCTTTTGAATGAATTTCTAACAAGATCGTTACCCTATTGATCTCTTTCTGGTGATGAAATCCGAGTCCTTATCTTATATGGTTAGTCATTTCCCTTTACTAGAAAAATAAAAGTATGTTTTCAATCCTCAACATATATACATATGAAGGAGTCTAGAAGACCCACTGACAGGGGATTCGTGGGTGGTTAGAATCTTACATCCCGTACCAGATGAGCGACGAATCGGTTGTAGTCGACTAGGGCCACCGACTCCTATGTCAGTGTATGAACCCAAGGTATAAAGATAATATTGTAATTGATGTCCTTCCCTGTAGCATTTTATATTTAATACTACCCTTCTGTAGGGTTTTAGAAAAAATGTCCCAACGTCCAAAAGTGCCCAAAAAGTCCAAAAGTAAAAGAAAAATTACAAAAAATAATAAGAAACCCTAATACAGTTTTCTAAACAAGATAAATAAACAAAACCATAAAAATAAAATCAAATTAAACTAAAATCTTCATCTTCTTTTTCGTTATTTTCGCTTTAACTTTAACTCCAAGTCTCTAATCACCAAAATCATTGGCTAAACTTGTTTTCATTTTCGTTCCGAAACCTATAGCAAAAGATAGATACCCATATAACACCTGCCGGCTCTCAATATTCTAAATCAAACATATGCCCACAATGCACTGAGATATATGTTTTAATCACCAGAATCTGATAGCAAATAACAAATATTACAAAATAAGCAATACATATGTATATAATCCATGAAAATTAGGTATTGCAAGTCATCATGCAAAATAAAATTTAATTAATAAACTTTAAACATGCAAGATGATAGTATTTGGAATAGCCATCAGAATACATAAGAACTACTCCAAAATCTAGTGTTCCTCCATAAGCAATAAGAATAAAATTCCTTAACTAGTAAAAGCATCTTTGAAGAAGGCTTTATCATCACCGAATTCTTCATCATTAATTGACTACTTCTAAACATAAAGTTCATGAATAAAAGAGTTAACTTCAAACCCGCTTCTACTTGTTGTTTAACGAGTTCTTCTTGAATTTTGAGAGATTTCTGCAGAATGTCATGTAGACCTTGCACTTTCATCTTGGTCTTCTTAAGATCTTAAATAATATTAGAAAACCTCTGTTAAGTTGAGCAGTTTGCTCTAGGTTTCTTCACGTTCTTCATTTTTCTCTTAAAAACTGAATCCTTCTCCTTAGGATAGGAATGCTCAACACTTTTCATTGTTGAATTAACAACAATATGAATAAAGGCTTCACCAGAAGAGATCATACTTGGAGATACCATAGCTCAGAATTTTGAGTATGTAATACGTGTAAAACACAAATATATAGATCTTTAAGACCACTTAGGTTTTTGGAAGAATTCCAAAAATAGTGAATTACTAAAAGAAATACCAACAACCATTAAATTCAGGAGTTGATCGACTTCTTAAAAGAAGTTCGTTCACGGACCAAATACCAAACTAAAAGGTGAAATACGATTTTACCCTTTCTTAAAGTTTGTACATGGGTGTTTATGGGTGAAAACTATTTCTGCCGGTTTTGGTAATTTGGGGTGTGCGGATGAGAAATGAGTCTAAACCTTAAACAAATGCACTGCGCGGTGAGTGCTTGTAGATTCGAGAGATCAATTTGTGCAAGTCCGTCCTAAACCAAGAAATGGTCGTTCCAGACTTGTTTCGGTCACAAAGTGAAGGAGATGGGGTTGATCTTAGGGAGGGAAGCGAAGAAGGTGTTGAGAATGTGAAGGTGTAGACTTGCTTATGACTTGTAACAGGAAAGTGAACAAGCTTACGATTGGTGTAAGCGTGGCTCTAGGTGTTTTCTTGTTGTTTTTCTCTGTTGTTTGGAAATAGGGCGGAGAACCTATTTATACAAGTCATTGAGTCTTATTCACGTCTCTCGTGGGAAGTGGAGGAAGTGGGCGATGGAGTAGTGGAGTTGTGCGTTGGTGATACACGACCAGCCTTGCCCACTTCTCCTTCACTCATCTCCAAATGTCCATGACTTCCTAACACGTTTCTTGTGATGGCGCGTTGCACGCCGCACGCTGTAAAACCGCCAGACCAATACCCCAAGATGTATCCCCGCCAGTGACATGATTGATGTCCTGAATGTGTGGATCGTGGATCCACGAAAGATAGCATGTAATGCTGAATTGAATAACTGCGTTATTCAGGAAGTCGATACTTGTGAAGTATCGTGTGTATTTTATGCAGGTACGCATCATGGTGTGGTAAAGTGATGGGTAATGACACCTTACTAACCAATTAACTCCTGACCAGGGCTGTATAACCAAGTCACCGAAGTTGGACTCGATGAGATGATCTTTGAGACACCCATCTCTGCGACCAGATTGATGAAGTTAGGGTTTTGAAGAGGTGCGCAGGCATCACTCTTCGACTTGGTCGAAACCAAGCATGGGATACAACTTTGGCCTAACTGACCATACATGCGTGGAGATGGCATGATGGTGTAGGCGCCTATACCCCATTACCTCATGAAAGTATGATCTCGGGTCACTCAATTCATCCGGGTGAAATCGAGTGGTCGAGATCGATTTGCGAAAAAAACTAGTGCCGCAAGGTCCGCGCGTCACACGCCCTCTTGGGCGCACGTTCCAAGATGACCAATCTTGGTCGGTCTTGGCCGATTGGTCTAGTGTGAAGGTGGTAGGCTGATGTTTACGCCTATACCCGAATATCCCATGAAAACGTGATCTCGAGCTATCCAAATCGTCCTGCTGTTGAGTGGTCGAGATCGGTTGCGGTTTGGGAGGTGTGACCACGCTAGTTTGAGCGTGCGTTTTGGATTAGCCAGCATGATATGCCTTGGCCGATCGAGTTAGGGAATAGATTGGTCCACGGTGGTCATCTTTGGTATGACCGGACTGCTAATCTAATCTTGGACCCTCCATTCATGCCGAGAAGATGGACGCTCGTGATGCTTAAAACCCTAATTTTGGGTTTCAAAGTCAGTAGCGTCATCTCTTGTTTGGGCGACGATTTTGTCACGACCAAACATGGTTGGTCTTGACCGATTGGTCAAGTGTGTAGGCGGCCCACGGTGATCGTGTTGACATGCTCGGGGCCCTTTGAATCTACATCTACACCCTCCATCTATACCTGCGAAGATGGATGGTTGAGATTGTTTTGCGACACATGTAATATGCCGCAAACCCTAATTTAGGGTTTTCCGTCCATAATGTTTGGTATGAACGTTTTTTTGGCAAGCTAGGCCAATGGCCGACCGTGCGGGGTCGGTAGTGGGTATTCCATACCTGCTTGGGGGTGATGGAATTGATCTGGGTCATCCAATCATGCTTGTGGAGTTGGATGACCCGATCATATCCGACCGATACGATCGGTCAAATATGCTCAATCGGGCTAGTATAACACACCGAGAGAGAGGGGCTCAATCGGGCTAGTATAACACACCGAGAGTCGACTGTACGGGTATTTCGTACATGGTTTCATTATAATGCTTGGAGGTTCGTGCCGCTGGGCCAGAAGAGTAATACTCGACGCCATGCCGCACCGATAATGAGTACGAAATACAAGGCCGATTAGCATTAATTAATATTGCTAGAAATTCACAGGGGTATATGGGATTGTTGCTACATGCTCCAACCTGGATGAATTTCGTGTATTCATGAATGGGATTGTTGCCACATGCTCCATTCTAGTGAATTAAGTGAGGGAGTATCCAACACTTATCGATGGCCTTATCTTTTACAAGATGTCAAGACATAATTTTCTCGGTTTTTTACAACTTTAACCTTAAATGAAAATCCACCATCAACATTAAGTCCCCCGCCTAAGCACATAATGGTTACACTATTGTGGGGTAGGCATGAGATGGTGACATATACAAACGAAAGAAGACAAGATAAAGGAAGTCTACCTGGAGGGATTCTGGCCGTGGGCAATCCTCCATGTGTGCGCGATCTTAAGCCTTGATGGACCGGCTTCCTTCCTTAGGGTATTTGAATCAAAAGAGGAAACCAAATAAAAGAGGAATCCTTGTTCCATTGGGATTCTTCTAATTTTTTGTCTATAAAAGAGACCAAACCCCTTTTCTTTCTTCACGATTTTTTTTTGTTGAGCAGCGACTCGCCCGTGACTATCTTCCGCTGACGCCGCCACTCTATTGCTGTTGCCGGAATTGCCGCTAGAGTCGCCGGATTTCTTTAACGCCTCCGTCCGTCCGCCCAAGGTAAGTTTCATTTTTTTTTTTTTTTTCAAAAAAAAACCCTAATTTCTTAGGTAAAAATCTCTTTATAGATAGGATGGTTTAGTTCCGCAAGTCCGTGAATACGTAGTTTTTTGCTTCTTCTTCCATGAATCGTTGCTCATACAAAACTAGCTTCTTAGATTGTAGCTTGGGAAGAGACTTTGGCTTGGATTTTGTAAACATAATTCCCACGATCATGAGAAAACTGTGTTGTAATACGTGCCCGTGAATGTAGTCCCACCCACATATGCTTGACTGATTTGAAACCAATACCAGACTTGAAACTTGTACCGGACTTGAAACCAATACCAGACTTGAAACTTGTACCGGACTTGAAACCAATACTGCATCAAACTTGTACCGGGACTTGAAACCAATGCTGATCGAAACTTGTACCGGACTTGAAACCAATACCAGACTGAAACTTGTCAGACGACTTGAAACCAATACCAGACTGAAACTTGTACCGGACTTGAAACCAATACTGACTTGATGTAATACTTGGTGTTTGGACCTAATCCCGCTTTTGTGCATTTTAACGTGTCTTGTCGTGCGTGACTACACGCTTCATGCGCTTTTCATACAAGTTCTAACTCCTGTCTTTTATTTCATTGTGGAATGAAGAAAAGAATTCTTGTTGAGATGTCTTCTGGAGATAATGCTGGTGCCAAGCCAGGAAGTGTTGGACGGCTTCAAAGATATGCCGAACATCGATGATGAGTTGTTTACCTCGCCTTTTCCAAATATTAGAAGACATCCTTCTCATAAGATAGTCCCCGCTTCCGATTCAAAAAATATGGATGCTGATGCATTTTCTTCTTCAGCACTTGTGATGAGATTTTGTCTCCGGAGAAACGAATATCCGCCTTCCCCTATTGACTTCAAGATTTGTCATACTCCACTGGGTTCTTATGAAGGATGGATGAGACGCATATTGAGTAATAAGGGCATTAAAGATAATTTTCTTTCGGCGCAAATCCTCAATGCGGTCATGGCATCTCCGCTCTTGAAATTAAGAAAGACGCTGCGGGTTTGATTACCTTCATTTCTCGGTGGCGCGTTTCTACTCATACAGCCATAGCTAGAGGGGGAGAGATGACTATTACTCTGGAGAGTGTAGCTGCATTAATGAACCTGCTGTTGCTGGAAGTCTTTCTTACGATCTCTCTGATACGGAGCAACGTAACTATGATGCTATACTTCAAAAGGTGGCGGATTCGACAGTCACGGACAAGGAGGAGAAAAAAGATACGAGGTGCTTTTACACCTGGTGGGTGTCGGAGTGGTCTCCTGCAGACCCGAGCCGATCAAGAGTTGGAAAATGAGCTCAGCGTGATTGCGTTCTGTCTTTATGGCTATCCGAGAGATATATTCGACGACGGTTCCGGGAAAGAAGACCATTAGAGGTGACCTCGTTAAGATCGCTATAAAGCTGGAAAAAGGTAAAGTTCTTCCCCGGGTGCCTTGTTCCTTGGATCGTGTATTCTCATCTGGGCCTTAGCAATGGACATCCATGTTTCTAACGGGTACAAGAAGGTGGAATCGCACGCTCACTTCGCTTTTCTTCGAGCATTCTTATGGGAACACTTCAAAAGCTATGCTCCTACCCCCGCAAATTTGCTCACCAACTTGTATGGTGGCTCGAGAATACTCCGCTGGAATAAGAGGCGTCCTGGCCCGCGCAAAGACTTGTGGACATATTTGACAATGTGTCTTTTTGTAGATTTCCGTCCATGGGGGCAGATCCACCTTCCATTGTTCACCAAAGACTTTTGCTATTGCTTCCATGGCCCGATGTTGTGTTGCGTCATCGATGTTAAGACTATGAGATTTGGGGAAATTGTTTACTGCCGCACAGCTGCATCCCAGGATATGTCCTGTCTTTATTCAACGAAGAATTTACCGTGACTTCGCACAATATTGACAAGGGGCGGCTCGTCAAATGGGGTTTGATCGGGGTGTCCCATTTATCCGTCCACCGGGGTTCGAAAGAATTCCTCCCAAATATTCTTAATGCTTTGATGTGTTTTGGAACGGGTGAGCCTTCCTTCTGGCCTATTGGGAGAAACCCAAAGGGTAACCGATAAGTACAAGGGAATTTTGGAGGAGGCAACCTGTTGATTTTCCGAGAATTCTCGGAGAGTGTTGTGACAGTTTCCGTGGTGAACCATCTTCGACGTTTTGAAAAAGCATTTCCGGTTGAAGCCACTTCCCATTAAACGGACCGAGGAGAGCGAGGATTGCGGTCCCCAAGCGGGAGAGAGATCCAAGAGGCAGGCATGTGGTTCGGTGATCCTTAATTCCTCCAATATGCAGGTATTTAAATCTCTTCCCGTTGGTTCCTTTATTTCTCCAGGGTGAATCTTTCTAAGAGTAATCTTGCTTGAAATCAGGGGATTCCGAAAGAGAATGTCTTCACAAGGTTGGCGCGCATTCAAAATGAGAAGGCTGGTAATGTTGGCCTTCATGCTGAGAAGTCTGGTCTGCTGATCTTCATCTTCGAGAAGTCCGCGCATCTTGACCTTCATCTTTGAGAAAGTCTGGCGGTCTTGATCTTCATGCTTTGAGAAGTCCGCGGTCCTGACCTTCATGCTGAGAAGTCTGGAGAAACCGCTCCTTTTCCGACCATGACGGAGAGATGATGCAAGCTCGGTTGGACAAGCCGCCTCCCTAAGTGATCTTGTTGACGGGGTCGTGATGGAAATTAGCACCCAGAGCGAAGTAGATATCGGGAGGAATGTAAGAGAGGCAACATCCGTTATTGTTGAGGTGGCTCCCCTTGAAGAACGTTCTGAGCAGGCTTCGGCCAATAAAGCTGTCGTGGTGACTCCTTCTGAAAAGCCTCCTGTAACTGACAAGGCTCCTGTGGTTGGTGAAGTATCGGTGATGCAACCCCGGCTTTGTTCGATCCTCCTTTTACCGTCCCTTATCCGTGCCACGTGTTGGTTGGCGGATTCAGCGTCTCGGCTCGATTCAAGAGTTGTATACGGCGATATGGGAGAAGCACGACCACATTGCTACCACTACAAAGCTCAAAAGCCGTCTTGCGTTGGTCAACCGCGTCCAAGAAGCTTTATTTTCTATCCATGGGATGAGCGTCACGACCGGTCGAACAGTTTCTGAGGAGATGATTGAAGACTGGAAGTGCCATCGAGACGTGTTTGCGCAGTACAACTTCAATGCTCCTTGGTTCTTCAAAGGGTTCTCCAAGATTCAGGAGCTCCAGAAATTGCAAGACGAAGTCCCTTCCGTAGACTGTGTTACTCGCCAGGAAGAAGAGGTTGAAAAGTTGTCTAAGGAGTTGAAGCTGAAGCAGGCTGTTCTCCAAAGGATGAAAGACTCTTATGCCCAAGAGAAGGACGATTCTTTGTTGAAGGATTTTCCTTGAAGAATTCGTGCCACCTACTTGTCTTTTAGATGCTTTTCTTTTTTGAGTGCTAGTGAGGATTTCCTTTCACAATTTGACTTGGGTTTTGATTTATTAGGTAATTGGATGGGCTTATTTTGAGATAGTTTTGTGAATGATTTTTCTGAAAGAGATTATTTTAAATGGAATTTGCATCTTGGTCATGAATGATTGCACATGTCATATGAAATTGCAAATGTCGTGTAAAAGGGAGGTATGAAGGGAAGCAAACATGCATTTGATCACTGCGTCTCTTTCTCCGTGTGGGGATGCTAAGTCCCCAGTGAATTCCAAAACTATCTTTCTTGTAAAATTGCTGAATATAACTTACTTGTCTTTGAAGCCTCACTTGTATCAAACCGAAGTAGCCTCTCCAAGGAAGTCGTCCGCATTAATTTTTTAGAGAATAAGAGCTATCCTTCTGAACCAAGTTTCTCCTGAATAATGCGCTTCAAAGCGTTGCATTCACTGGTAGGGTGGTGAAGGAACCGGTGGAAATGACAGTACCTCGGGTCCATTATTTCTTGATCGGTTGGTGGACGCCATACGGAGGTAGTTCCATCTTCTATTTCGTACCCACATCTCCAAAGAACTCCAAAATCTTTTCCATCGGGAACGGAAAGTGTAGTACTTGAGTCCACTTTTCTGCGTTAGTGGGCGTTGTGATGTGCATGCGTGGATTTGACGTGGAGCACGTTCCGGAGATGAAGTTGGAAGATTTGCGAGTGCCATCATATCTGCGGATCGCTTGCTCAGGTAAAGGGATGTGGAAGGTGTCGTAATATCACCGCTTGAAAGTGATCGAATTGAACGCTCCCATCCTCTCGTATTCACGTATTTCCTGATCGATCTCCCCTTCCTCAAGCATTTCTTCGCTTGGGTGAAAGGCCTATGCGGATTGGACAGTCTTCCGGGCTTCAACAAGAGTTTTGAGATACAAATCTTCTAACAGGGCTACATAGGCTGCAGGCTCCTTTCTTTATCTCGGTAGACGTTGTAGTACTCCGTACAAGTCATTTCCTCCGTGGAGTTGCCTCGGTTCTTCATTGTTGACCGGACATGTTGTACATCTTTCCCGAGTCTCCTGCGGTTATGCGCTCTTTTGCCTCTCCACCGGTAAAGGTGTGACTCGACTAAGGATTCGGCGTTTTTACCGGCTGAGTAGATGCCTGCCGACCCTTCTTGTAATTGTGTGTTGCTATATCATTCAAAAGGCGAAATGTCTCGCTCTGCCTTCTGGTGATACCGGCTTGATTTGCCAAGACATCCTCCAGCATTCTAGCTACACTTCCCATGATATCTGAACCACCTGTGGTTTCCGGATACATTGCGAGATGGAAACTGAAAAGTTGAGAATTCAATTTTGTGCAACCGAGAGATCAACCTCCCATTGTGGTCGCCAATTGTTTATGGGTGAAAACTATTTCTGCCGGTTTTGGTAATTTGGGGTGTGTGGATGAGAAATGAGTCTAAACCTTAAACAAATGCACTGCGCGGTGAGTGCTTGTAGATTCGAGAGATCAATCTTGTGCAAGTCCTACCTAAACCAAGAAATGGCGTTCCCAGGACTTGTTTCGGTCACAAAGTGAAGGAGATGGGGTTGATCTTAGGGAGGGAAGCGAAGAAGGTGTTGAGAATGTGAAGGTGTAGACTTGCTTATGACTTGTAACAGAAAGTGAACAAGCTTACGATTGGTGTAAGCGGAGCTGCGGGTGTTTTCTTGTTGTTTTTCTCTCGTTGTTTGGAAATAGGGCGGAGAACCTATTTATACAAGTCATTGAGTCTTATTCACGTCTCTCGTGGGAAGTGGAGGAAGTGGAGTGATGGAGTAGTGGAGTTGTGCGTTGGTGATACACGACCAGCCTTGCCCACTTCTCCTGTTCATATCCAACCGTCCATGACTTCCTAACACGTTCTTGTGATGGCGCGTTGCACGCTGTAAACCGCCAGACCAATACCCCAGTATGTATCCCCCAGTTTGTGACATGATTGATGTCTGGAATGTGTGGATCGTGGATCCACGAAAGATAGCATGTAATGCTGAATTGAATAACTGCGTTGTTCAGGAAGTCGATACTTGTGAAGTATCGTGTGTATTTTATGCAGGTACTGCATCATGGTGTTGTAAAGTGATGGGTAATGACACCTTACTAACCAATTAACTCCTGACCAGGCCGTATAACCAAGTCGGTGAAGTTGGACGGATGAGATGATCTTTGAGACACCCATCTGCGACCGTTGATGAAGTTAGGGTTTTGAAGAGGTGCGCAGGCATCACTCTTGACTTTGGTCGAAACCAAGCATGGGATACAACTTTGGCCCTAACCGACCATACATGCATGGAGATGGCATGATGGTGTAGGCGCCTATACCCCATTACCTCATGAAAGTATGATCTGGTCACTCAATTCATCCGGTGAAATCGAGTGGTCGAGATCGATTTGCGACAAAAAACTAGTTCCGCAAGGGCCGCGCGTCACGCCCTCTTCAAAGCGCACGTTCCAAGACGACCAATCTTGGTCGGTCTTGGCCGATTGGCCTGGTGTGAAGGTGGTAGGCTGATGTTTACGCTATACCTGCATATCCCATGAAAACGTGATCTGAGCTATCCAAATCGTCCGGCGAAGTTGAGTGGTCGAGATCAGTTTGCGGTTTGGGAGGTGTGACCACGCTAGTTTGAGCGTGCGTTTTGGATTAGCCAGGCATGATATGCCTTGGCCGATCGGGTTAGGGAATAGATGGGTCCACGGTGGTCATGCTGGTATGACCGGACTAGCTTAATCTAATCTTGGACCCTCCATTCATGCCGGAGAAGATGGACGCTCGTGATGCTTAAAACCCTAATTTTGGGTTTCAAAGCCGTGCGTCATCTCTTGTTTGGGCGACGATTTTGTCACGACCAAACATGGTTGGTCTTGACCGATTGGTCAAGTGTGTAGGCGGGCCCGCGGTGATCGTGTTGACATGCTCTGGCCCTTTGAATCTACATCTACACCCTCCATCTATACCGCGAAAATGGATGGTTGAGATTGTTTTCGACACATGTAATATGCCGCAAACCCTAATTTAGGGTTTTCCGTCCATAATGCTTGGTATGAACGTTTTTTGGCAAGCTAGGCGATGGCCGATCAAAAGCGGGGGCTCGGCAGGGGGTATTCCATACCGCTAGGGTGATGGAATTGATCCGGGTCATCCAATCATGCTTGTGGAGTTGGATGATCACGATCATATCCGACCGATACTGGTCGATCTGGATGCTCAATCGGGCTAGTATAACACACCGAGAGGGGCTCAATCGGGATAGTATAACACACCGAGAGTCGGCACATCACGGGTATTTCGTACATGGTTTCATTATAATGCTTGGAGGTTCGTCGCTTTCTCTGTAAGAGTAACACTCGTCGTCATGCCGCATATAATGAGTACGGGAAATACAAGGCTGATTGCGCATTAATTAATAATGCTAGAAATTCACCAGGGTATTTGAGATTGTTGCTACATGCTCCAACCGGATGAATTTCGTGTATTCATAGAATGGGATTGTTGCCACATGCTCCATTCTAGGTGAATTAAGTGAGGAGTATCCAACACTTATCGATGGCCTTATCTTTTACAAGATGTCAGCACATAATTTTCTGGTTTTTTACAACTTTAACCTTAAATGAAAATCCACCATCAACAATGGGTAAGTCTCTACAATTATTATTTGAAAAATAGAGTAAAGTGAGCGTAAGTAATAGTTTCAAGAGGTAAAATTATTTGAACAATCAGCCAATCAATTTCCTTTCGGATAAAGTGGGAATAAATTTTGACCATTTAGAATTAACCAAGTAAAAAACCAGAAGAGTTGACAAGATTCAAATGAGCAAGGCTCAACATGAATTATTTGAAAAAGCGGGGGTACAACAACCACATCCAATATTTCGTTTATGCAATCTGTATGGACTAACTTCAATATAATTCCAAGAGAATCAACTGGTGGTAGGCCTGAGAATGGGGTTATTTTAGCCTACGAATTATACCGCAAGTGCACGGCGTCTATCGGAGACGCGGCAAGTACGGGTCGATCCCACAAGGACTTGTGGTGCTCTGATATTGATCTAAGGTCGTTTAACCGAGTTCTAAAAGTGACAAGTAACAACTGTGGTTTTTGCCGATACGGCTGAAGTGAAATGAAGTAAACCTAAACTAAGGTAAGAGACAGTGAGATAAAGGGTGATACTAGGGCTGCAAATCCACCACTAACCCCTATTGTGGTTTCAACTAAGTTAAATGTCTTGTTCCTATAGTACCTAAGGGCAGTGTGTCAATTCTGCAACTTAACTAAGGAGTTTCACCTTGTAAACCTTCAATTACCAGCTAATTTGCTAACCTAGAGTACTGGTTGTCTAATGAAGCACAACCAGTCAAGAGAATTAGCCTATGATTCTAAGGATTGAGTCAGTAGCATTCTAAACACAAGTGTAACCTAACTACAATGCATCCATGGCATTGGTATGCATTGTGAGAGAAGAGTGTTAGATGCTAGAATTGAAAGCATTTGATAACATTAAACATTCAAGAACATTCAACAGAGTTTAAGCACAAATTGGAATCAGGGTTTCATTGAAACCCTAACACTCTAAATTAAAACATCAAATTAAAATAACAAAGAACAAATTTAACCCTAATTGACTGCACTGGCTAATCCAGGCGTGACTTCTATGAACTCGGTTCACTTGATTTATACATGCAACCCCAAAATAATTCCAAACCCTAATTTAATTTTAAAACATAAATTGAATGCAACCCATACTACGATTCGCACTCCTCTCTTGTCTAATCGGCTCTGCTACTCCATGCTTCGATTGTTGTGGAAACCCTAGTTCGAACTGCCTCAACCCTAGCTTCTAGGTTGAGAGAAGCTAGTGATGGAGAAAGCGTGAACTAGAGAATAGAGATAGCTGTAAGAGTTGTTGGCTGTGGTGATGGGAAAGGAGATGGTGGTGATGGCTTTGGCGGGAGAGACGGAGATGGTGTCTCGTGGGAGTTGGTCGGGTGAAGGAGAGAAAGTGAATTAGGTTTTGGCTTAAGGGAGTTTATATAGGGGCTATGGTGTGAAGCGGGTATATCAAAACTCGATGAGGAAGGCGGAGCGAGCGTTGGATGAGGCGGCTACGATCTGAACGGCCGAGGGAAGTAAGCGGTTTTGGCGTGATCTGGTGTAGCACGGGAGCAGCGATCTTCGATGCACGTGGAAGCAGCGACCGTTGGATGAGGGAGAAAGAAATCTCAACGTCTCAGAAGAGACGGGCTCGGATCCGGGTCGTGGGTAGCTTTAGCCCATGTCTTCCTTGTTGGGTTGCAACTGATTCGCGCGCGGGCTTTGGCTATCTGCTCCATAGATGCTTGACTCCAATTCTTCGCTCTTTTGGCTCCTCAGATTCTCCAAGCTTTATTTATTACCTAAAAACACAAAATTAATTAATACAAATATTTATTCTTGAAAACAGAGAAAACACAGAATCTGGGATAATATCTGATTTCTAAGCGCAAAAGATGAGTAAAATGCCAATAAAAAGGTGTATAAATATGAACTATTTGGCACTCATCAAATACCCCCAAACCTGAATTTTACTTGTCCTCAAGTGAAACAAAATTAAGAAATCCTAACTATACCCCCGTCGCAGTCTCTCGAATGCATTTAGCGTATGCACTAAGCCTTTAAACCCCTAGGTGTCCCTAGTGGACGAGTTGTAGTCTCGTGAGGGTTTACCAGAGGTGTACCCACAAAACCTTCTCCAACTTCGAGTGTAAAAGAGTCTCAAGCCTCCAAGAAGCTATGAGGACATAGAGTTTCGCATGCTAGTAATGTAAGTTAGAACTATCGAAGAACGCATTCTCATCCTTAAGTGCTTTGAGCGAGAAGTAACCATACCATATGAAAGAACTCGGATTCGATTGTGATCATAAGCCTCGACTTCTGCCTCACCATTAGGGTTTTATGATAATTGTACTCAAAAAGATCGCTTTTTTAGTCTCTCATGTGTGCATGCAGGAATAAAGAGAGAAATCCTGCACACGTTGTAGGTAAGAAGGCTAACCTTCCTGTTGATGGGTGAAAACTACTCCTGCAGAATTTGGTAATTTGGGGTGTGGATGAGGAATGAATCTAAACCTTCAACAAATGCACTGCGCGTGAGTGCTTGTAGATTCGAGAGATCAATCATGGCAAGTCCGGCCTAAACCAAGAAATGGCCGTTCCAGACTTGTTTCGGTCACAAAGTGAAGGAGATGGGGTTGATCTTAGGGAGGGAAGCGAAGAAGGTGTTGAGATTGTGAAGGTGTTGGCTTGCTTATGACTTGTGATATAAATATGAGCAAGCTTACGGTTGATGCAAGCAGTGCTCGGGTGTTTGAATACGGTTTTTGTATTAACACTTGGTTTTGTCTGACCGAACTTGTGTTGTTCTCTGCTGTTTGAAATAGGGCGGAGAACCTATTTATACAAGTCATTGAGCCTCATTCACGTTTCTCGTGGGAAGTGGAGGTAGTGGAATGATGGAGTAGTGGAGTTGTGTGTCGGTGATACACGACCGGTCTTGCCCACTTCTCCCTTCATCTCTAACCGCCCATGACTTCCTAACACGTTCTTGTGATGACGCGTTGCACGCCGCACGCCGTAAACCGCCGGACCAATACCCCCGCATGTATCCCCCGTTTGTGACATGATTGATGTCCTGGAATGTGGATCGTGGATCCACGAAAGATAGCATGTAATGCTGAATTGAATAATGCGTTATTCAGAAGTCGATACTTGTGAAGTATCGTGTGTATTTTATGCAGTCCGCATTGTGGTGTGGTAAGGTGATGGGTAATGACGCCTATCGACCAATTGACTCCCGACTGGGGTTGTATAACCAAGTCGGTGAAGTTGGACGGATGAGATGAGCTTTGAGACACTCATCTGCGACCGTTAATGAGTATTAGGGTTTTTGAAGAGGTGCTCAAGCATCACTCTCGGCCTTGGTCGAAACCAAGCATGGGAAGGATTTTGGAGAGGACCACCATACATGCGTGTTGACAAGATGATGGTGTAGGCGCCCGTATTCCGTTCCCTCATGAAAGCGCGATCCGGGGCCACTCAATTTGACCGGCAAAGAGGAGTGGTTGAGATCGGTTGCGGCAGAAATCTCTTACCGCAAAGGAATTGGTAACCGCGTGATATTACCGCTCACGTTCCAAGACAACCGTCCTTGGTCGGTCTTGGTCGGTCACTCTAGCGTGTAGGTGGTGGGCTGGTGTTCACGCCCATGTCTCACCGTCCCATGAAAACGTGATCTAAGCCACCCACCCGTCCTGAAGTTGAGTGGTCGAGATCGATTTGCAATTTGGGAAGTGTATCCACGCATGTTTGAGTGGGCGTTTTGGATTGGCCGGGCGTGATATGCCTTGGCCGACCGCATGAAGAGGTAGATGGGCCCACGGTGGTCATGCTTTGGTATGACCGGACCGCTTAATCTAATCGGACCCTCCATTCGTTCTCCGAGAGATGGACGCGCGTGATGGCTTGAACCCTAATTTTGGCTTTCAAAGCCGCGCGACCATGCTATTTCAAAGTGACGAATGTGTTGTAACCAACCATGGTTGGTTTTGACCGATTGGTCAAGTGTGTAGGCGGTCACATGGTGATTGTGTCGACATGCTCCGGCCCCTTTGAGTTCGCATCAAAACCCTCCATCTATACCTGCGAAGATGGATGGTTGAGACCGTTTTGTGGCACATGTAATATGCCGCAAACCCTAATTTAGGTTTTCCGCCCATAATGCTTGGTATGGACGGTTTCTTGGCAAGCAAAGGCCAATGGTCGACCATGCGGGGTCGGCCGTGTGTATTCCATACCCGCTTGGGGGTGATGGAATTGATCCGGGGTCGTCCAATCATGCTTGTGGAGTTGGATGACTGCGATCGATCATATCCGGCAAGCTAAGGCCGTGGGTATTCCATACCATGCTTAGGGTGATGGAATTGATCTGTGGTCATCCAATCATGCTTGTGGAGTTGGATGACTGCGATCGATCATATCCCAGACCGATACGATCAAGTCCGGATGCTCAATCGGCTAGTATAACACACCGAGAGGGGCTCAATCGGGCTAGTATAACACACCGAGAGGGCTCGGGCTAGTATAACACACCGAGAATCGCCCATGTACGGGTATTTCGTACATGGTTTCATTATAGTGTTGGAGGTTCGTGTTACTCTGTATGAGTAACACTCAGCCTCATGCCACACCGATAATGATTCATTATAGTGCTTGGAGGTTCGTGTTACTCTATAAGAGTAACACTCGATCATCATGCCACACCGATAATGAGTACAGAAATACAAGGCTGAATTAAGTGAGGGAGTATCCAACACTTATAAATGGCTTTATCTTTTACAAGATGTCGCCGCATGATTTTTCCGGTTTTTTACAAACTCAACCTTGAACGAAAATCCACCATCAACATTAAGTCCCCGCCTAGCACACAATGGTTACACTATTGTGTGGTAGGCATGAGATAGTGACATTAAAGATAAAACTTATGAGACAATGTTAGATGTTACCAGGAGAGACGGATCGTCCCGTCCTTCGAGCATGTCACGTTCAAGAGACGTCCGTAAAAGTGTTCCCTAGCATGATGTCGGTCTTGCTCGCTCGATCGACCTTGTTATGACCGGCCGGTCGAGGGGCTATTGCGCCTGCTTCGTTCAATCGTGGGGATGTGCTTAATCGACCGACCGTTGCGCCGCCGTTAGGTGGGGTTATCTGCGCCGCTTGATCGAACGTGGGCTTGTTGTGTCCCGTTCGGTTGAAAGTGGGTCTACTGTACATGCTTCAAATGTCACCATGTGCTTCGACCGAAACCGCCCTGCTTTGTGCGCCTATTATACCAGCCTTATGTCGTGATTAACACCAGCCTTTTCGACTTGAGCAATACCACCTTTTGACTTGAGCAATACCAGACTTGAGGCTTGTACCGTACGAAGCTTGATCAATACCGACTTGAATGATGTTTGGACTCGGCCATTGTGTGAGTTGTGTCTTGCCGTGTGTGGCGACACTTCTCATATGCCTTCATACAAGTTCTAACTCCTGTCTTTATTTCATTGCGGTAGAAAGAATCCTCGTTGAGATGTCTTCTGAGATAATGCTGGTGTCAAGTCGGGAAGTGTTGATAGCTTCAAAGATATGCCGAACGTTGATGATGAGCCGTTCACCGCGCCCTTTCAACTATGAAAATATTCGTTCCACCGGATAACCCACCTCATATCGACTTTAGGGTTCTTCATGCTCCGCTGGTCCTCATGAAGGATGGATGAGACGTACGTTTAAGCAATGAGTACGTCAAAGATAACTTAGAGTGCAGATTATTGATGTAGCTTGAGTGTTGAAACGACTCGAGAGGATGTTAAAGTGGTTTCCCCGCGCGAACGTTGAGGTAGATCCTGGAGAGAGTGTTGAGGCGGATTCCGAAGCGAACAGGGGTCCGGAGAGAGCATTGAGGCGTCTCTTGAATAGACTATTGAAGCACCTGCAACGGGAGGGAGAGTTGAAGTGGCTTCCTCTCCGATTCGATTTACCCTTGCGCGAATTCCATGATTCTTGACAGACCATCTTTCTCGTGTTGAAGAAGTCCTTGATCGACGGTGAAGGAACTTCATGCCGAGCCTCGATCCCCAAGCGTGGTTTACATGGTTTGTTCGTAGTGGTTTTTGTCGAGCCTGGTATGGAATATCTCGAACGTTGTTGCATCATTGCGGGAGTCGTACATGTGGCACCGGAGTTGGAGTTGGCGGACACGCAGATATTGTATCTCGGTGGTTTTCCCCTTGTCGCTTGTGTGGAACTCGCTAGCATGTAAATCAAGGTTATATCGCCTTGTTGGTGAGATATATGCCCTTGCGTCACGCTCGTAGATCCTTATCTCGGTTGTAGCCATACATCCATCCATGGAGGAGAACATGCCGTGTCCGCTGGTTGCATCTACTAACATGTCGATGTTCGATGCAGAGAATCGCTTTGGAGCATTCCATTGGGCGGAGAGACCGGGTGTCGGTCTCTCACGCTAATTGCTAACAGCGATGCTTTATTTTTCTTCCCCTTCTAATCACGTCTTGCTTGAAAGTCGTCCCCTTTTGGTGTGAGTATGGGTTGAGGCTTCACCGTATGTGCCGGTCTGGTTTCCTTGAAGTCCGTCATTGTGGTGGGATGACGCACAATCTTGCATGGGCTAAACTTGGCCATCCCGAGAGTCTTGAGAGAAATCACATTGGAAGATGCTCCTGTGCCGACGAGGGCCCTCCCGAACTCTGAACCCTTGATGTGTGCGGTAACATGTAGGGCCGGTCGTGATCTTTTTTCTCGTCATCATGTCGTCTTCTCGTAAATGTAACATTATTTACAGTGTTTTTGATGCGCTTAAGACTTACGGACGTGAAGGAGTCGGTGTACGTCCGAGCTATTTTATTAATTACAGAAACATCTCTGCACGTTGATTCTTTGAGAGGCGCAAGAGTTCACACAAGCTTTCCACTAGAAATGCCGCTCCCTAATCCACCGGTCTCCGATTCGTAGTAAATCTGTTGACTCGGGGAGGATCAGTCCCAGTGTAGGAATCTCCATGACAGACCGTTCATATCCGATTTCGCTCATTTTATCGGTCCACGTAGGTCCGCATTTGCTGAAATACCTCTTTCTCGAGTTGCGGCCATATCCGTTTGAGTCTTAGCAAGAACTTCCCGCTTCTCCATCAAGTCCGAAATGGTAATGGATGGTGGTCCTCCTCTCGTCCCTCCGGCTCCTCGTCCCGATGCGGGAGTGAAAGTTGTTGCTTTCTGGTGACTACCGGAGGCGTTACGCTGAGGAGTTGTCGGGATTTGCGACGTTTCTCGACTCTGCGGTGACGGGAGGTGTTACACTTACTGGAACATCTCCTGCTACGCTGGCACCGGTGGTAGAAGTGACGGCTGCATAAGGTGTATTGACCACGGTAGCTCCAGAAATTATAGACGGAGCCCCTTCGTATACTTTGTGTTACTCGCCAGAAGAAGAGGTTGAAAAGTTGCCTAAGGAATTGAAGTCAAGCGAGTTTGTACTTCAAAGGATGAAAGTCTCTCTGCCCGGAAGGACGAGTTGCTTCTTTGAAGGACTTTTCTTGAAGGATCGTAGCTACCTACTTGTCTTTTTAGATGCTCTTGTTTTTGAGTGATAGTGAGGGATTCCTTTGACTACCGGTTTTGAATTAATAGGTAATTGAATTGGTTCATTTTGAGATAGTTTGGTGAATGATTTTTTCAAAGAGGTTATTTTAAATGAAATTTGCATCTTGGTCATGAATGATTGCACATGTCACATGAAGTTGCAAACGTTGTGTGAAAGGAAAGCATGAATGAAACAGACACGGTGTTTGATTACTGAGCCTCTTTCTCCACGTGTGGGATGCTAAGTCCCCAGTGAATTCTAAACTATCTTTATTGTAAAATTGTTGAGTAGAACTTACTTGCTTTTGAAGCCTCATTTGTATCAAACCGGAGTAGCCTCTCCAAGAAAATCCTTCGCACTAACTTCTCAAAGCTATCCCTCTGAGCCAAGATTCTCCTGAACAATGCGCTTCAAAGCGTTGCACTCACTGGTGGGGTGATGAAGGGACCGGTGGTAATGACAAGACCTCGGGTCCATTACTTCTTGACCGCAGGTGGGCGCCGATCGGGGGTAGCTTTATCTCTCCGTTTCGTACCCACGTCTCCAAGTAGCTCGAATCTTCTTCATTGGGAAGGGGAAATGTAAGTACCTTGTGTCCAGCTTTTCCTGCGTTAGCGGGCGTTGCGATGTCTCCCGTGGCTTTGATATGGAACAGAGATGAAGTTGGAAGACTTTGCGAGCGCCATCATGTCTGCGGATTGTCTTCCTAAGTAGAGGATGTAGAGGGTGTCGTAATGTCACCGCTGAGCGACACGGATTGAACGCTCCCATCCTCTGTATTCAGGCATTTCTTGATTGATTTCTCCTTCCTCAAGCGTTTCTTGATTGGTTGGAAGGCCGACGCGATTGGACAGTCTTCGGGCTTCGGCAAGAGCTTTGAGGTATAAATCCTCCGGCAAGGCTCCATAGGCTGCAGTTTCCCCTTCTTTATCTGCGTACATCGTAGCATTCTCGATAAGTCTCCTCTCCTATGGAGTTGCATCGGGTCTCCATTGTTGACCGGACCATGTTGTTCATCTTCCCGGGTCTCCTGCTGCGGTTGCGCGCCCTTTTTGCTTGTCCACCACAGTAAAGATGTGACTCACGGTTAAAGATTCTGCATTGCCCGAGTGGATGCCTGTCGATGCTTCTTGTAATTGTGCCGCCATATCATTCAAAAGGCGAAATGTCTCGCTCTCGCTTCCCCGGTGATACCGACTTGATTTGCCAAGACATCCTCCAAAAGATTCTAGCTATGCTTCCCATGATATCTCGAACCACCTGTGGTTTCCCGATGAGGATGCATCGTGAGCCGAAAACCGAAGAATTGAGAATTCAATTTTGTGCAACCGATAGATCAACCTCCCACCGTGGTCGCCAATTGTTGATGGGTGAAAACTACTCCTGCAATTTGGTAATTTGGGGTGTGGATGAGGAATGAATCTAAACCTTCAACAAATGCACTGGCGGTGAGTGCTTGTAGATTCGAGAGATCAATCATGCAAGTCCGGCCTAAACCAAGAAATGGCCGTTCCGGACTTGTTTCAGGTCACAAAGTGAAGGAGATGGGGTTGATCTTAGGGAGGGAAGCGAAGAAGGTGTTGAGATTGTGAAGGTGTTGGCTTGCTTATGACTTGTGACAGAAAGATGAGCAAGCTTACGGTTGATGCAAGCAGGCTCTGGGTGTTTGAATACGGTTTTTGTATTAACACTTGGTTTCTGTCGACTGAACTTGTGTTGTTCTGTCCTGCCTGTTTGAAATAGGGCGGAGAACCTATTTATACAAGTCATTGAGCCTCATTCACGTTTCTCGTGGGAAGTGGAGGTAGTGGAATGATGGAGTAGTGGAGTTGTGTGTCGGTGATACACGACCGTCTTGCCCACTTCTCCCGTTCATCTCTAACCGCCCATGACTTCCTAACACGTTCTTGTGATGGCGCGTTACCTGCACGCCGCACGCCGTAAACCGCCGACCAATACCCCGCATGTATCCCCCGATTTTGTGACATGATTGATGTCTGGAATGTGGATCGTGGATCCACGAAAGATAGCATGTAATGCTGAATTGAATAATCTGCGTTATTCGGAAGTCGATACTTGTGAAGTATCGTGTGTATTTTATGAGTGCTTGCATTGTGGTGTGGTAAGGTGATGGGTAATGACGCCATCGACCAATTGACTCTGACCAGGGTTGTATAACCAAGCGGTGAAGTTGGACGGATGAGATGAGCTTTGAGACACTCATCTGCGACCGTTAATGAGTATTAGGGTTTTTGAAGAGGTGCGCAAGCATCACTCTCCTTGGTCGAAACCAAGCATGGGAAGGATTTTGGAGAGGACCAGACCATACATGCGTGTTGGGACAAACATGATGGTGTAGGCGCCTGTATTCCGTTCCCTCATGAAAGCGCGATCTGGGCCACTCAATTTGACCGGCAAGAGGAGTGGTTGAGATCGGTTTGCTGTAAAATCTCTTCTGCAAAGGAATTGGTAACAGCGTGATATTCCCGCTCACGTTCCAAGACAACCGTCCTTGGTCGGTCTTGGTCGGTCACTCTAGCGTGTAGGTGGTGGGCTGGTGTTCACGCCCATGTCTCACCGTCCCATGAAAACGTGATCTAAGCCACCCAATTAGTCCGGTGAAGTTGAGTGGTCGAGATCGATTTGCAATTTGGGAAGTGTATCCACGCATGTTTGAGCGGGCGTTTTGGATTGGCCGAGGCGTGATATGCCTTGGCCGACCGCATGAAGAGGTAGATGGGCCCACGGTGGTCATGCTTGGTATGACCGGACCTGCTTAATCTAATCTGGTGACCCTCCATTCGTCTTGGAGAAGATGGACGCGCGTGATGGCTTGAACCCTAATTTTGTCTTTCAAAGCCGCGCGACCATGCTATTTCAAGCGGACGATGTGTTGTAACCAACCATGGTTGGTTTTGACCGATTGGTCAAGTGTGTAGGCGGTCACATGGTGATTGTGTCGACATGCTCCGGCCCTTTGAGTTCGCATCAAAACCCTCCATCTATACCTGCGAAGATGGATGGTTGAGACCGTTTTGTGGCACATGTAATATGCCACAAACCCTAATTTAGGTTTTCCGCCCATAATGCTTGGTATGGACGGTTTCTTGGCAAAGAAGGCCAATGGTCGACCATGCGGGGTCGGGCCGTGTGTATTCCATACCCGCTTGGGGGTGATGGAATTGATCCAGGGTCGTCCAATCATGCTTGTGGAGTTGGATGATGCGCGATCGAGATCATATCTCGGCAAGCTAAGGCCGTGGGTATTCCATACCATGCTTAGGGTGATGGAATTGATCCGTGGTCATCCAATCATGCTTGTGGATTTGGATGATGCGATCGGATCATATCCGAGACCGATATACAGTCAAGTCCGGATGCTCAATCGGGCTAGTATAACACACCGAGAGGGGCTCAATCGGGCTAGTATAACACACCGAGAGGGCTCGGGCTAGTATAACACACCGAGAATCAGCCATGACGGTATTTCGTACATGGTTTCATTATAGTGCTTGGAGGTTCGTGTTACTCTTGCATGAGTAACACTCGAGTCTCATGCCACACCGATAATGATTCATTATAGTGTTGGAGGTTCGTGTTACTCTATAAGAGTAACACTCGATCATCATGCCACACCGATAATGAGTACAGGAAATACAAGGCTGAATTAAGTGAGGGAGTATCCAACACTTATAAATGGCTTTATCTTTTACAAGATGTCAGCGCATGATTTTTCTGGTTTTTTACAAACTCAACCTTGAACGAAATAAAATCTGGAGACTCCACAGAAATGTGGACAAAAAGAATCTTTTTCTGATGATCTCTAAGAAAGGAAATCAACCATTAGCAAGGGGTGGGAATACTCACTCACTTCTCACCCGATCGGTAATTAATATCACTCTCTCATAAGAAACCATAGAAACGTCTTCAATCTTCGGTCTTCAAATGTTGATGACGAACTTCTAAACTTCACAAAACTTGACAATTTTTAACTTTTCTACTCAAATTCCTTGTTGTTTGGATTTTTCTTTTTGAACTCTTCTTTACCATGGTGGTAGCAAAAATAAGAAAATAAACTACAATATTTTTTTTGACTTTTGATTTTTTGATTTTTTTTTTGATTTTTTTTGATTTTTTTGATTGATTTTTTTTTTTTTTTTTATAATAAGTGAAAATAAAAATACAAATACAAATAATGAAACAACTAACTCCATGGACAAAGGACTTTATCACTCAATTTTTCCACAACTTGTATTGTCTTGATTTTATAGATTTTATAAATTTTATTAATTCTCATCCTATTTTGTTTTCTTTGTTGCACAAAAACCTTGGACTATATCAATTTTTCTTTCAATATTCGATTACCCTCAGGTTCTTTGACGATGATGTGTTTCTATGGGTCTTGTTTGATTGAGAGAGAGAGTGATGCTAACGGCAAATCGGTATTTAGAAGGAGTTTTCATCTTTAGACGTCACCCTCATGATCGACAAAAACTAGCACTCAAGAGATCAAAAGTAGTCTTTGAAATTGGTGCGAAGTTGGGTAGCTCACCATTCCTACCCGAATTTACGTACGGTGACACACACTCTAACAAACTTTCTAGAAAGTTGCAAAAATTGAAGGTTGGTGCCTCACTTGATGTAAAATGGGTAGTCTCACTATGGTTGATCACAATTCTACTAGAGAATATCTAAACAGACACCTAATTCGCCTCCCGTATGGTTAAATCCAACTTTAACGCTTTAATCAACTAAGGAACCCGATTGCGTTCTCCGGTACTTCCAAATTCTGTTATTTCGGTCAGAACTCTCTATGTAAACATAGCTAGAAGCATGCTAGTGACTCTAAAATCTCTAAAAGTTGGAGGTTTTTACAAAAAAAGTTTTTTTTGAATTTTTGAATTTTTGATTTTTTTTTTTTTTTTTTTTTTAAATTGAAATAAAAGGTTAAAAGACTAAAAACTCTAAATGCAAAAATATGCAAATGCACCCCAAACCTAAATCAAACATTGTCCTCAATGTGTCGACATATAGAAATTTTTAAACAAATCACATACCGAGAGAACTATGCTTGATAAGAGAAAAAGGGAAGAGATTAGGATGTCAGGCGGAGCACGGTTAAGCTTCTTTAGTCAAGGCTAGAATCCAACATTCTCAACGGAGATCATATCGGATTAGCATAATATATGCGCATGAAGACTCAACCGATTCAAGAAAAGAAAATTTAACAAGTCCTACTGGATATATACAATGGAAATTCACCATAAACTAACAATCTAAAGAGTTGAGGATCAACCCAATAGAAAATATGTACAAACATCAGCAGCCTTACACAAATATAATATGATAGTGCAAGTAAGACTGCAGATGTGAAGGAGTTTCCCCCAAACCTAAACTTATAAACGGGTGTGTTTGGGAGCACAAAATCTTGCAAAATTAAAGGTACATCATGCAAAAGGTCTAACTCAAAATGAGTTTTGCTAAGAACAGGCAGACATACACATACCAACTGTGGCTTCTTAAAAGTGTTATATTTTGATGCAAAATAGTCCAAGAGGACTTGGGAAGCACAAAGCTCTAGGCCTAAGTTAGGCATTTTTCGAAAAAGTTGGTTTTGCAATTTTGTTACAAACTACACCTAGGTTTGGTGGAGGAGTTTCAATTTGTGACTCAAGAGAGAGGTTAGGTACATCCAAGTTATTTTCATGTATACAATCATTTGCACCATCACACACTTTCCTAAAGTCAGAAGAGGGTAAATCATGTTCACCTGCATAAAACAGTTCATCAATCTCCATGTCATAATCATCATCAGTCTCACGCATAACATGACTAGGAGAGATATCATGTTGTAACCTAGGCATGGAATTAGGCACATGCATTGAATCATCTCGTGTCAACAGACAATTGGTATTCCTAGGTCAAAAACGGTGTTAAAGCATGCTTATTTTCACAGGACATTTTCACAGGTTCCACATTATCAAAGACATGTATGAATATTAGAAGAAGCATCATTCATAGGGTTCACAGAAGAGGCACTTAATGTCTCTGAACCTAAATATTCTACTATATTTTCAAAATACACATGCTCTTCATATTCATCATCATCATCATAGCAAGAATTCATCTCTCCATTCAAAAATGTAGTATTTTTAGTGTACTCATCTACCTCTAGATTAGGTTCATATTCAATGTTAGTTGCATGAGTAAGACTAGAAACACTATTTTCAATCCTATCATTTCGTAACTCAATCGGGTTCCTTTGAAGAATCATCTTGAGTTGTTCTATTGAAGGAGAGTCTTCACTAGTGGGTATGCATTCCTCATATGGATATTCATTGTATGGTTGTGCATGAGGTTCACTAGAGAAGGAAATTCAGACATGTTGCTATGTGGATGGTCATGCATTGCATTCATTTCAAGCCTAGCATTTTGCTCTATGAGTGTTTCCATTATTGATTGCAAACTAGGAGTTGGGGGAGTATAAAATTGCTCATCTCCCACTGTGTGGTGAATGATGCATGTGTGCATGGTCATAGTCACTTCTAGACAATTCGTACATTTGATTATCATGGCTTTCCTAGACTGCCTAAAATCATGCAAAATATAACATTGAGTACTCAGCGAGGTGGTCTAAGCCACCACATAAAGGTGCAAGCATGCATTTCATATTGCCTAGGGGGATTAGATTTGACAGATTGCTCATGTAATTGCCTTTCTAAAGCGAGAAACTTGAGCTTAATTGATCTAGAAGTGATGACTGGGTATGAGGAAAGTGTTCATTTTCAACCCGTGGTGGATGATACATGTGCTCATAGTGATTAGGGTATGTGAGGTCGGGGCCCCGAGAAGGCGCATAAAATTCCCTAAAATCACTATGGTATGTGGGAGTTCATCTGAAGCGTGCCCGTAAGCACGCTCTCTAAGGGATTTGTTTCCATCCCAGATGCAGACCAAAATCCTGACATGATTTAGTACTCAAATTGAACTCAAAATTTAGTTTGGTTTATGTGGGCCTTGGTTTATTGGGATTCGGTTTCAATGGGATTCATTTGGTTTTGTTTGGGAAAGTTTGGTTTATGCCCAGCAGCAGAGCCCAGATTAGGTTGAGGCGGCCCAACACAATGAACTGCACAGCACAGCCCAGAAGTAGATTGAGTTGGGCTGAGTTTTTGTGCAAAGCCCAGTGTACAGTTTGATTGTGAGCAGCCCAGGTGATTGGGTTTCAGGGTTTGTGCAGGGAACAAGTTGCACAGCCCAGATTGATTGGGTGTGTTTCAGCCCAGATGATGTGGGCTCAGTGTGTGCAGACAGCCCAGAAGTCTATGGGCTCAGTTTGCAGCTCAAGTGCACAGCCCAATATATGTGGGCTGAAGGGTTGTGTGCAGGCTTCAGTTTTACAGAGATTAGCACAGCCTAGTGCTTGCAACTTAGCACAATCTAGTGCAAGACTTCAACACAGCACTAGTTTCAGGTTACACACAAATTATCAGGCATGCATTAGCAGTCCACAAGTTCAGTTGATATCAACTTTATGCACAGGGTGGCTTATGCTCAGGTTGTGGGTTGATGTGGGCTGAAAGTTTAGAATGGTTAGATTTCAAGTGGGCTTCGACTTATGCGGCCCGTGTTCTTCTTGTGCGGGTTGTCTACACAACCCGGTGCGTAGGTTTCGGGGTGTGTGTAGTTTGGCCAAATGATGCAAAAATTAAACACAAGACACGGCTTGTGCGGGGACGGGATTAAGTGAGGCGAGTTTATGTGCTCAATCATAAACTCGAAGCAACACACACCGACAGAGCAAGTAATAAGTCGGTCTATGCACGGAGTCGGTTATGTGCTCAATCTGCAAGTGCACAGATTGCAAATGAGCAGGCTTAAGAACACAAGGTACGGGGCAAATGGGTTGTGTCAACTCTCCGAGTTGATATCAACTCCCTCGATTGACTTCAACTTGGGATTACGACCCGGCCTAGTTATCCAAGTTCATTCTCACGGCTACAAAATGGAGGTGAACACAAGGTTTGTCAAGGCCTCTAGGGTTGAAAGTACAGCCCTGTAGAGGCCTAGATTGCTCAACAACTTATACAACGGCCACAACTTAGACAACTTATGCACCAGTTTACAATTGAACACACAGGTAACACGAATTCACACGGTGACACTTCCTCGCGTAACCGAGCACACGGTAAAGATTAGCGGCTTATGTGCTTTTCCTTGGTCTGCTCGGGTTAACCACAACACAGGGTAGCTAAAATTCTACAACTCAACTCACAGCTTCAGGGGCTGGAGTTTGGCTCACAGGGCTTAGGGTATCAACAAGTCACAGTGCAAATGGCTCACTAAGGTTTCTGAGCATACTGGCCGAGTGAGCTTCGGGTGGTTGAGCACTTCCTAGCAAAGGGTTTCAGCATGAAAATGTGATAACAGGTATACACAGATGCTCATAATGCACGAGATGGTTCACACAAATTCTCGGGTAGGTCCAGCACAAGTTTACGAGTGGTCTCAACGGATCATTAACATGTTTGGCTAAGCTCTTACAAAGAACATGCACACTGACCATCACACGGACACAACGAAATTTGGGAGTGACCAACCTGCTTCGATCGTAATGGTTGTATTGCTCAACTCCTTGTCTTTCCACAGGGTTGGCTCGTGAAGCACCACAAGTACTGCACTCCACAAAAGTTTTAGTACTCTGCAATTGATAGGTGTAGAATACACCTAATTTACTATCTAGTAGTTTATGCTTTCTTTGCTATTTTTCTTGTAAATTATGTATTTTATGCTTGTTTTGAGTTTTATAGTTACTTCAGTCGCACGGGAGAAAGAAGAAGAAACCACCCAATTTGAGCCAAAAAGGGCAAAAAGGTCATTTCATCAAGGAAGGAACACTATTTGGAGCCCAGTCCAGGTTAAGGGGTAACTCTTGGAGGAGTACTAAAGCCAGGCCCAGCTATGGTTAAGGGGTTGTCATCACTGGGTAGCCCTTATCCAGAATATATGTGTTATTAACACCCAAACGGGGTGGTCTTATCCTGAGGCGTTTTAATCCACCTCAATCATTTACTAGACCCTAAATCGAGAGATATCTTTACTCTCAATCATTCCTATGCTTGAAACCGAGATAAGCAGCCATGGCTGCCGTTAATGCTCAAGAAATTCCACACCTGAAACCGAGAAGCAGCTGTTGCTGCTATTGATTTGTTCGAAATTGAGACAAGATGAGAGATCGAGCGGGATTGAGAAATCGAATCAAGAACAGAGAGAGAGAGCTGAGGGGTTTTTGCCATCAAGAAGATGAAGATGGAGTTATTGCTATGTTGAGATCGATGATGTTGGTGATTGAAGTCATGAAGAACACAGAGAAAATGGGATCGATTGCTGCTGATAGAGATCGATGATTGGAGAAATCAATTGAGATCGAGAAGTAGGGAAGAAATGGGTTCGATATTGCGACGTTGCTGCTGGGATTGAATCTGTTAAGGAACGAATGATTTAGAAATTAGCAGTGGCGATGAGGAAGCTCAGATGGATTTCGGTTGAAAAGAACAATAGCTGTGTGAGAGGAAATCAATGCTGTTGTTGGTGTTATGAAGACTCAGGGTAATAAGAGATGGGTTAATGGCAGATTTGGGTTTGAGATTCAATTGAGTTTAAGGGGGTCTGATGGGTCTATGAAGTTGCAGAAGTGGTCTGTGTTGGTGGTGTTGGTGTCGACTTGGGTTCTGGGGAAGATTGCACAAGGGTTACAATGGAGATGCAAATGGCAGGTAGTGTGATTCTGGCAGTGGTGTTTATGTGGTGGTGAAACTGGTGCAATGTTGGAGGAACTAGTAACAGATCTTGGTGATTAAGGAAGAAATGGTTTCATTGTGGTGGCTATTGGAAGCTCTTGAGGCTGGTGCTGGCAACAAATGGAGTTCTTGATGGTTGAAGTTTGAGAAGAATCGATCTTTGCCCAGGGAGTGATTGCTCATGGCAGTGAAGAGTTGGTGGCTGTGTTGCTGCTGGCAAAGGGAGGTTGCAAGATGATTTTGCAGATCTGTTGGTGGTGATGAAATTGCTGGTGATGTTGCAGTGTCAGGGGCACAAGGCTGGTGATAGTCAGGTGCTAAGGATGGATTGACAAGGTTGCGGGTTACGGCGGTGTGTGTGCTTAGGTACGGATGCCTGAATTGATAGAATGGTGTTAGTACAAACCGGTGAAGGAATTGGTGGCATGGTTACATTGGTAGAAGAACAAAGAAGGCTTGAGATGCTTTCTTTGTGCGATATGGCTGAGTTGTGCAAGCGAGTCTAGACAGCTGAGGTGCAAATGGTGGTGTCTGAGGTTGAAGGTTGGACTTAGAAGCTTGGAAATGAACCTGGTGTTGTGATTATGAGTTGAATTGTGGCAGTTTCTGGTGCAGAGCTTGATGAATTTGAGTTAGAAGAAGCTGTTGCAGAAGCTAAAATGCAGTATGCATAGCCATCATGGCTGGATTTGCAATAATGGTGCAGCACAAGTACAGGCCAGTGCAAAAGCCTAAGTCATTCAGCCATCCAGCTGGGTAATGATGATCCAGACCACGACTCGACCACTCGGACCGATGGCGAGTCGGACCAACGAGTTAGGTGTGACTCGGTCGACTCGGTGATTCCTTTGACCTGTAACTAACGGTTTGACCGACGGTTGACTCTTTGACCGTTAGTCCTAACGAGGAGCGACGGAATATTCCGTCGAATATTCTCCGACGGCGAAATTTTCAGTGGCCGGCGGCGACAATTCCGGCCGAATTCCGGCCACAATCCCAGTTTTCCGGCGAGCCAAAAATTCCAGAATTTTCTATGGACTTCTCTCATGGGTATGAAGACTTGGGCTAGGAATTGGATGGAGAATTGGACTCAAATTTGGAAAGAGAAGGTGGAAGAGTTGAGAAAAGCTTGGAATTGGAAATTGAATTGCAAAAGGAAAAGGATTCTAATCCTTAGAAGATTTGGAGAATTTTGAAGCCTATAAATAGAGAAGTTTTCTACATATCTTCTACACACCTCTCTACATACACCTCTCTACACACACAATTCTTTTCTTTTCTTATTCTTTGTGTGAACTCTTAACATGAGTAGCTAATTTTATTGATTGAGGATGAATTCCTAGTTCTTAATTTATGTTTTGAGTTTTTGTTTTCAAATTCTATCTTGAAGTTTTTCACATAATTATCGCTTGTTTTTACTAATAGGAGTGATCTTAAAGACACTCATGATTGATTGATAGATTGTTTGGGTGGCCAACTAAATTGATTTGTTAATTCGATCTAAAGCTAGTGAAAGTTAGGGGATAAGTAATCGTTCTTTGACTTTTTACATAAGTAGCAAACACGAGACCTTGCGGAGGGATTCCGTGGAGCAATTGTGTGTAGAAACAACGTTAGCAAGTAGACCTTGAGCTAAGAGTCTAACTACTAATATCAACCTAAGAAATTCACAAAACATAATGCATGAGCCCAGTTACATCTAGGTTGAGCTAATTCTAGGTGGCTAGGTGATTAGAATCCGGTAGGCGAGAACTTCCGTATCCGGTGATATAAGGGATTTAGGGGTTTAGCACTGAGCTAGCTGCTTTACCTACGGTTGGTGATAATTTGTGACTAATAACAAGTAGAAAAGAACATAACTTGATTCATTGTTTCGTAACGAAGAAGGATTCCTTGATCTTCTCTCTCTTATTGTTTTCATCTTTCAACTTTCGATTTTAATTGCTTTGTTTATTTTTATTTTGCTTTTTACACCCCCCTTTTGTGACAACTTTTACAACTAAGATCTCTTGCTCCTCGTGGGAACGAACTTGACTTCCATTATATTATTTTTAATTGAGTGGAAATATTGAATTAATTTGATTGCACCTCGACACGCATCAAATTTTGGCGCCGCTGCTTAGGGAGCAACGGATGATTTTAGTTGTTTTTATTTTTCTTTTTGCTTTATTTTTGCTTTGTTGGATTCTATTCCGTATCTAACTTGGTTTTTGAATCTTATTTCAGTCTTGGTTTTCCATGTACGGTGGACAAGAGCAAGCATATTACAACAATCAATACGGTTTTCAACCTCAACATTATGTCAACTTCCAACCATCCTTAGGATACAGACTTTATGGATATTCTCATACATATCAACAACCTTATGACGGGTATGTAAGTGAACAATCATTAGGACGGGAGGATAGTTATGCTTCTAAATCTATGTGTGATCTCCTTGGTGCAAGACAACCTAGTTTGAGGAACTTGAGAGAAGGTTCTATCAATTGATCGATGAAGGCCTAGCATCGGATGAAGAAATTTTTGAAGCTAAAAGAGCTTTAAGAATAGAGCGTGAAAAACGTTATTATATGGGTTATGATGATGATTATGAACCTTATGAAAATTATTGTAACAAGGGTAAAGTTATTCCAACTCCGGATCATAATAACGATCCTTCACCTATTCAAAAGGAGGAGATTGGGGGTGACTTACCTATTGTTATAAACGGTGTAACACCCGCACAAGAAGGTTTTACAATCTATACCGATGAGAATCACTTTAGTGAATGGCCCGATTCCGATGATGAGAATGTTGAAGAGATGATACTAGAGGATGAAACCACATTCATTGATTTTGTGGAAGACCCAATTGAACTTGCTAATGATTATGATGATACCGAGACTTTGGTTAAGGTAGAAAACGACGAAGAATGGTTGCAAGGTTTAATAGAGGACCACGATATACAAGAGGTAAGTAATTCACTTAAGGTTGAAGAGGATTCTATAATACAAGAGATTGTGAAAGGTTTGTCTAACCCTTTGCATATTGATTCTTCTCCTTCACCTCTTATTGGTTTGAATGTATGTGCTTCGAAAGTATTTTTGGATGATTTTGTTTCTAAATATCCACCATTGGAAACACTTGATGCTAACACTATGCAGGTTTGCCAAGAGGAATACATGGAAGTTCCGAATTCTATGTTCTTTATACACTTCCGAGTGTGGACGAGAATAAGTGTGGGGGAAATTTCTATCGAGCGATAATATCACTATTGTTTTCTTGTGCTAACATTTGTATGGAGTTATTGTTTGCAAAACAATTATTATGGGTGGATCCTCAAATTTTCCGATTGTTAGTATATGGGGAATGAATCTTGCAAGAGCTAAGTCGGGCCGTCGACTTTAAAACAAGCGCTTAATGGGAGGCAACCCATAGGTTTTGTATTTCTTATTTTTGCTTTTGTTATTTCTTTTTCTTGTTTCTTATCATGTTAAAATCTCCCACCTTGACTTTACTAGGAGGCTTCAATTACATTGAGGACAATGTAAGGTTTAAGTGTGGGGGAGTGGTTAAGCATGTTTTTAAAACAAAAATTACAAAAAAAAATTAAAAAAATTTTGAAAAAAAAAAAAAAAAGTTTTACTTAAAAATTCCAACTTTTAAAGATTTTAGAGTCACTAGCATACTTCTAGGTATGTTTACATAGAGATTTTGACCGACATAATTGAACTTGGAAATGTTAGAGAATTACATTCGGATTTCTTGTTTGTTTGAGTGTTAAATAATGGATTTAATCATGCCGGTGATGCGAATTTGGTGCAGGGAGAAGTGCGTTATTAGAGTTGCTGATCAATCATTAGTGGAGACTACCCGTATTCATATCATGAGAGGCACCGACCAGAATTCTTCCATTTACTAAAGAGCTTCTTTTGAGTGTGTGTCACCGTAAGTTAATTCCGGGTAGAATGGTGAGCTACCCAACCTCCCACCAATAAAAGCACTACTCTTTGATCTCTTGAGTGCTAATTTTGTCAATCATGAGGGTGACGTCCATAGATGAAAGCTTCCTTCTTGTAGTTCGATTTGCAGTTAGCACCATTCTCTCTCGCGACAACAACGGATCCATAGAAACACATTCATCATCAACAAGGAGCGACATCAAAATCTACAAGGAAAGTTGGAAAAGTTTAAGGTTTATAAGCAACGGAATGAGAAAAAGAGCAAATTTCAAATACAAGTAAAGCAACATACAAATGAGCGGATTTTTACATATATGTTGAAGACTTACAATACAATGAGGTAATTTTATATCCAAGTATGAAGACTTATTCATGAAAGCGAAGAAAATTAAAAGGTGAGAATTTTTGAAGTTTATGATTTCAAGGCGATACAAGTTGTGAAGAATCAAGCGGTAAAATACTTCTCCCACGGCCATGGTTTATTTTTGTATTTTATTTCTCTTGTTTCAAAAAAAAAAAAAAAAAAAAAAAAAAAAAAAGAAAAAGAAAAGAAAAGAAGAAAAAAAAAGAAAAAGAGAAAAACAAGAGAAATATTTGTTCTTATTTAATGAGCCGTGGGGAAGGAAGATATATAAGGAAGTTTCAAGCGACAAGGATTTTTGAGGTAAAGGTTAAAAAATTGTCAAGGATTTATGAAATTCAAGGGTTTATTATCAATAGTTGAAACCGAAGACGAAGACCAAGGAGATCAAGACGAGGAGCGGAAGACGTTTCTATTGGATGCCGTGAGAGTGGTGTTATCATAATTGGCGATCGGATGTGAAGGTGAGTAAGTAATCCCATCCTCAATAATATATGATTGATTTCCTTTCGTAGAGATCGTCAGAAAAATGGTTTTTCAAAATATAAAAGATGTGGGTTTTTAAAATATTTCGGAAGTTGTCCTTCCCACCATTCAACGTGTTGCAGGAATTCTCTCTTCATTCCTACCTGCACACATGTGTGACCCATAAAAAAGCCGTCTTTTTGAGTGCAATTATCATAAAATCCTATTTGGTGAGGCAGAAGTCGAGGCGAAATGCTTATTGATCGTTTCTCAAACACGCGTTCTCTCATTATGGTGTGGTTATTTCTCACTCAACATTTAAGAACGAGAATATGTTCTTTAGTATTTCTAACTTCTTATTACTAGCATGCAGAAACTCTATGTCCTCATAGCTCTTTGGATGCTTGGGACGCTTGAACGCTTTGAAGTTGTGAGTTTTTAGTTTGATTTGCTCGAGGACTAGCAAAGTCTAAGTGTGGGGGAATTTGATAGGTGTAGAATACACCTAATTTACTATCTAGTAGTTTATGCTTTCTTTGCTATTTTTCTTGTAAATTATGTATTTTATGCTTGTTTTGAGTTTTATAGTTACTTCGAGTCGCACGGAGAAAAGAAGAAGAAACCACCCAATTTGAGCCAAAAGGGCAAAAAGGTCATTTCATCAAGGAAGGAACACTATTTGGAGCCCAGTCCAGGTTAAGGGGTAACTCTTGGAGGAGTACTAAAGCCAGGCCCAGCTATGGTTAAGGGGTTGTCATCACTGGGTAGCCCTTATCCAGAATATATGTGTTATTAACACCCAAACTGGGTGGTCTTATCCCTGGGCGTTTTAATCCACCTCAATCATTTACTAGACCCTAAATCGAGAGATATCTTTACTCTCAATCATTCCTATGCTTGAAACCGAGATAAGCAGCCATGGCTGCCGTTAATGCTCAAGAAATTCCACACCTGAAACCGAGAAGCAGCTGTTGCTGCTATTGATTTGTTCGAAATTGAGACAAGATGAGAGATCGAGCGGGATTGAGAAATCGAATCAAGAACAGAGAGAGAGCTGAGGGGTTTTTGCCATCAAGAAGATGAAGATGGAGTTATTGCTATGTTGAGATCGATGATGTTGGTGATTGAAGTCATGAAGAACACAGAGAAAATGGGATCGATTGCTGCTGATAGAGATCGATGATTGGAGAAATCAATTGAGATCGAGAAGTAGGGAAGAAATGGGTTCGATATTGCGACGTTGCTGCTGGGATTGAATCTGTTAAGGAACGAATGATTTAGAAATTAGCAGTGGCGATGAGGAAGCTCAGATGAATCGATGGATTTCGGTTGAAAAGAACAATAGCTGTGTGAGAGGAAATCAATGCTGTTGTTGGTGTTATGAAGACTCAGGGTAATAAGAGATGGGTTAATGGCAGATTTGGGTTTGAGATTCAATTGAGTTTAAGGGGGTCTGATGGGTCTATGAAGTTGCGAAGTGGTCCGTGTTGGTGGTGTTGGTGTCGACTTGGGTTGCTGGGAAGATTGCACAAGGGTTACAATGGAGATGCAAATGGCGGTAGTGTGATTACTGCGAAGGTGTTTATGTGGTGGTGAAACGGGTGCAATGTTGGAGGAACTAGTAACAGATCTTGGTGATTAAGGAAGAAATGGTTTCATTGTGGTGGCTATTGGAAGCTCTTGAGGTCTGGTGGCTTGGCAACAAATGGAGTTCTTTGATGGTTGAAGTTTGAGAAGAATCGATCTTTGCCCAGGAGTGATTGCTCATGGCGGTGAAGAGTTGGTGGGTTGTTCTTTGTGCTTGGCAAAGGGAGGTTGCAAGATGATTTTGCGGATCTGTTGGTGGTGATGAAATTGCTTGGTGATGTTGCGGTGTCGGGGGCACAAAGGTGGTGATAGTCAGTGCTAAGGATGGATTGACAAGGTTGCGGGTTACCGCGGTGTGTGTGCTTAGGTACGGATGCCCCGATTGATAGAATGGTGTTAGTACAAACCGGTGAAGGAATTGGTGGCATGGTTCTCATTGGTAGAAGAACAAAGAAGGCTTGAGATGTTTCTGCATGCGGTATGGCTTTGAGTTGTGCAAGGCGTGGTCTAGAAGCAGTGAGGTGCAAATGGTGGTGTCCGAGGTTGAAGGTTGGACTTAGAAGCTTGGAAATGAACCTGGTGTTGTGATTATGAGTTGAATTGTGGCGGTTTAAGTGCGAGCTTGATGAATTTGAGTTAGAAGCCAGGTGTTGCGAAGCTAAAATGCGGTATGCATAGCCATCATGGCTGGATTTGCAATAATGGTGCAAGCGCAAGTACGGAGCCAAAGTCTGCAAAAGCCTAAGTCATTCGACCATCCAAATTGGTAATGATGATCCGACCACGACTCACCCACTCGGACCGTGGCGGAAGTCGACCAACGAGTTAGCAGGTGACTCGGTCTGACTCAGTGATTCCTTTGACCTGTAACTAACGGTTTGACTGACGGTTGACTCTTTGACCGTTAGTCCTAACGGAGGACTGACGGAATATTCCGTCGAATATTCTCCCGACGGCAGAAATTTTCCAGTGTGGCCGGGCGGCGACAATTCGGCCGAATTCCGCCACAATCCCAGTTTCCGGTGAGCCAAAAATTCCAGAATTTTCTATGGACTTCTCTCATGGGTATGAAGACTTGGGCTAGGAATTGGATGGAGAATTGGACTCAAATTTGGAAAGAGAAGGTGGAAGAGTTGAGAAAAGCTTGGAATTGGAAATTGAATTGCAAAAGGAAAAGGATTCTAATCCTTAGAAGATTTGGAGAATTTTGAAGCCTATAAATAGAGAAGTTTTCTACATATCTTCTACACACCTCTCTACATACACCTCTCTCTACACACACAATTCTTTTCTTTTCTTATTCTTTGTGTGAACTCTTAACATGAGTAGCTAATTTTATTGATTGAGGATGAATTCCTAGTTCTTAATTTATGTTTTGAGTTTTTGTTTTCAAATTCTATCTTGAAGTTTTCACATAATTATCGCTTGTTTTTACTAATAGGAGTGATCTTAAAGACACTCATGATTGATTGATAGATTGTTTGGGTGGCCAACTAAATTGATTTGTTAATTCGATCTAAAGCTAGTGAAAGTTAGGGGATAAGTAATCGTTCTTTGACTTTTTACATAAGTAGCAAACACGAGACCTTGCGGAGGGATTCCGTGGAGCAATTGTGTGTAGAAACAACGTTATCAAGTAGACCTTGAGCTAAGAGTCTAACTACTAATATCAACCTAAGAAATTCACAAAACATAATGCATGAGCCCGCACATCTAGGTTGAGCTAATTCTAGGTGGCTAGGTGATTAGAATCCAGAGGCGAGAACTTCCGTATCCGGTGATATAAGGGATTTAGGGGTTTAGCACTGAGCTAGCTTTACCTACGGTTGGTGATAATTTGTGACTAATAACAAGTAGAAAAGAACATAACTTGATTCATTGTTTCGTAACGAAGAAGGATTCCTTGATCTTCTCTCTCTTATTGTTTTCATCTTTCAACTTTCGATTTTAATTGCTTTGTTTATTTTTATTTTGCTTTTTACACCCCCCTTTTGTGACAACTTTTACAACTAAGATCTCTTGCTCCTCGTGGGAACGAACTTGACTTCCATTATATTATTTTTAATTGAGTGGAAATATTGAATTAATTTGATTGCACCTACGACACGCATCAGCAATGTGCAAGTTAAAGCAGAGAAAGTATCTTTTTGCAAGTTTCGGCTATCACAGGAGAGCAGGGAGTGAAGTAGGCAGTGGTGACATTTCGGGCCAATGCTAAATAAGATATTGAATGCAATGCTCACTGAGATGTTGCAAAGTAGTCACATAAAGAATGATGCAACTATGCAAAGATGTTATGCAACTAGCAATAAGTACTAAGTGAATGCAAGCTAACCAAGGTGCAATGACAAATGCGTAAATGGAAACCTACATGTTAAGTTACACTACTACGGGGTTATGATGCTACAATGAAAACAAGGCCAATGAAAATAGGCTAAAACTACAATGAAAACAAAAAGGTGGGTATATACAAGGAGAAAAGGGAAATCGGTTAAGCAAAGACAATGAACACGGGGCACTCGCCAAGTCCCAAAAGAACGGCGCCAAAAACTTGGTAGGCCTGAGAATGGGGTTATTTTAGCCTACGAATTATACCGCAAGTGCACGGCGTCTATCGGAGACGCGGCAAGTACGGGTCTATCCCACAAGGACTTGTGGTGCTCTGATATTGATCTAAGGCTGCTTCAACTGAGTTCTAAAAGTGACAAGTAACAACTGTGGTTTTTGCCGATACGGCTGAAGTGAAATGAAGTAAACCTAAACTAAGGTAAGAGACAGTGAGATAAAGGGTGATACTAGGGCTGCAAATCCACCACTAACCCCTATTGTGCTTTCAACTAAGTTAAATGTCTTGTTCCTATAGTACCTAAGGGCGTGTGTCAATTCACGCCACTTAACTAAGGAGTTTCACCTTGTAAACCTTCAATTACCGGCTAATTTGCTAACCTAGAGTATGATTGTCTAATGAAGCACAACCGAGTCAAGAGAATTAGCCTATGATTCTAAGGATTGAGTCTAGCATTCTAAACACAAGTGTAACCTAACTACAATGCATCCATGGCATTGGTATGCATTGTGAGAGAAGAGTGTTAGATGCTAGAATTGAAAGCATTTGATAACATTAAACATTCAAGAACATTCAACGAGTTTAAGCACAAATTGGAATCAAAATTTCATTGAAACCCTAACACTAAATTAAAACATCAAATTAAAATAACAAAGAACAAATTTAACCCTAATTGACTGCACCGGCTAATCCAAAGCGTGACTTCTATGAACTCAGTTCACTTCAATTTATACATGCAACCCCAAAAATAATTCCAAACCCTAATTTAATTTTAAAACATAAATTGAATGCAACCCATACTCTGATTCGCACTCCTCTCTTGTCTAATCGGCTCTGCTACTCCATGCTTCGATTGTTGTGGAAACCCTAGTTCGAACTGCCTCAACCCTAGCTTCTAGGTTGAGAGAAGCTAGTGATGGAGAAAGCGTGAACTAGATAATAGAGATAGTTGTAGGAGTTGTTGGCTGTGGTGATGGGAAAGGAGATGGTGGTGATGGCTTTGGCAGGAGACGGAGATGGTGTCTGTGGAGTTGGTCGGGTGAAGGAGAGAAAGTGAATTAGGTTTTGGCTTAAGGGAGTTTATATAGGGGCTATGGTGTGAAGCGGGTATATCAAAACTCGATGAGGAAGGCGGAGCGAGCGTTGGATGAGGCGGCTACGATCTGAACGGCCGAGGGAAGTAAGCGGTTTTGGCGTGATCTGGTGTAGCAATTCTGCCACTTAACTAAGGAGTTTCACCTTGTAAACCTTCAATTACCAGCTAATTTGCTAACCTAGAGTAATCTGGTTGTCTAATGAAGCACAACCAGTCAAGAGAATTAGCCTATGATTCTAAGGATTGAGTCAGTAGCATTCTAAACACAAGTGTAACCTAACTACAATGCATCCATGGCATTGGTATGCATCGTGAGAGAAGAGTGTTAGATGCTAGAATTGAAAGCATTTGATAACATTAAACATTCAAGAACATTCAACGAGTTTAAGCACAAATTGGAATCGGGGTTTCAATGAAACCCTAACACTAAATTAAAACATCAAATTAAAATAACAAAGAACAAATTTAACCCTAATTGACTGCACTGGCTAATCCAGGCGTGACTTCTATGAACTCAGTTCACTTCAATTTATACATGCAACCCCAAAAATAATTCCAAACCCTAATTTAATTTTAAAACATAAATTGAATGCAACCCATACTCTGATTCGCACTCCTCTCTTGTCTAATCGGCTCTGCTACTCCATGCTTCGATTGTTGTGGAAACCCTAGTTCGAACTGCCTCAACCCTAGCTTCTAGAGCGTGAACTAGAGAATAGAGATAGCTGTAGGAGTTGTTGGCTGTGGTGATGGGAAAGGAGATGGTGGTGATGGCTTTGGCAGGAGACGGAGATGGTGTCTGTGGAGTTGGTCGGGTGAAGGAGAGAAAGTGAATTAGGTTTTGGCTTAAGGGAGTTTATATAGGGGCTATGGTGTGAAGCGGGTATATCAAAACTCGATGAGGAAGGCGGAGTGAGCGTTGGATGAGGCGGCTACGATCTGAACGGCCGAGGGAAGTAAGCGGTTTTGGCGTGATCTGGTGTAGCACGGAGCAGCGATCTTCGATGCACGTGGAAGCGGCGACCGTTGGATGAGGGAAAAGAAATCTCAACGTCTCGAAGAGACGGGCTCGGATCCGGGTCGTGGGTAGCTTTAGCCCATGTCTTCCTTGTTGGGTTGCAAGCGATTCGCGCGCGGGCTTTGGCTATCTGCTCCATAGATGCTTGACTCAATTCTTCGCTCTTTTGGCTCCTCGCATTCTCCAAGCTTTATTTATTACCTAAAAACACAAAATTAATTAATACAAATATTTATTCTTGAAAACAGAAAAACACAGAATCTGGGATAATATCTGATTTCTAAGCGCAAAAGATGAGTAAAATGCCAATAAAAAGGTGTATAAATATGAACTATTTGGCACTCATCAACTGGACAGTTAGACTCAATCAATGGAAATATATCCAAGAGTTATATCTCTATTTCTCATACAATCTGCAATCAAACAGAAAGAGTTCGGTGAGCCTAATTGATATGAGAAACAACTTCAACGGTACCAAAGACCAATGTTCGAGTGTCAATTAATTTATATCAACTACCAAAGGTTGGATTATCTAATTGATTGTACTACGCACAACTTGTGATATTTCAATTATATAAACAAATATTATGCGAAAAAGAAATAACACAAACACCAGAAATTTTGTTAACGAGGAAACCACAAATGCAGAAAAACCCCGAGACCTAGTCCAGATTTGAACACCACACTGTATTAAGCCACTATAGACTCTAGCATACTGCAAGTTAACTTCGGACTGGAATGTAGTTGAGCCCTAACCAATCTCACACTGATCAAGGTACAGTCGCGTTCCTTACGTCTTTGAATCCCAGCAGGACTCTACGCACTTGATTCCCTTAGCTGATCTCACCCAAAACTAAGAGATTTTACGACCCAAAGTCGAAGACTTGATAAACAAATCTGTCTCACACTGAAAAGTTTATTGAATAGATAAATCTGTTTCCCACAAAAATACCTACGAGTTTTGTTCCGTCTTTTGATAAATCAAGGTGAACATGAACCAATTGATACACCGGACTTGTATTCCCGAAGAACCGCCAAGTAATATCAATCACCTCACAATAACTTAAATGTATGGTAGTGGAACAAGTTATTGTGGAATCACAAAGAATGAGACGAAGAGCTTTGTGATTACTTTTTATCTTACCTATTGGAGATTAAATCTCAAGCAAATCTTAGAGAAGATACTACTCAACACGATAGAACAAAGTAAGATCAGAACACGCAACTACAGAGAAAATAGTTGGGTATGGCTTCAGAATCCCAATGAAGTCTTTAAGTCGTTAACCTATAATGGTTTTAGGAAAAACCTAGGTTAAAGGAGAATCGACTCTAGTACGCAACTAGTATCACACAGGAGGTGTGGGGATTAGGTTTCCCAGTCGCTAGAGTTCTCCCTTATATAGTCTTTAAATAAGGGTTTGATAACTTTGGGACAAAACAATCAATATTCACCGTTAGATGAAAACCCGATTAGATTCAAGCCAATATATTTCAACTGTTAGATTGTCTTGGCTTGTTACACACAAATGAAATGTACCTTCATTTAGATATGGGTAACCGTACCTAAACGTGTACACTTAGTTGGATCATCAATAGTTAACCGAAGTTAGACATATGAACACTTTCATATCAACCTTGTTCATCTAAACACAACTAGTTCAAATGACTCAAATGAAACTAGTTATAGAGTTGTTCAATTGTTTATATTCTCATAGAAGTATACAAGACACAATTGAAGCAAAATCGGTTTTGATTCACTCGAATCAATTCATGAATATTATAGCCACGATTTGCAAAGATTGCATTCCTTATTATATAAATGTATTTGTTCATGAGTATGTAAACATACTTTTCCGATTTTAGAACTTAACCCACTCAAGTATGCAAACGTGTACGCATACTTAAGTTGCCGGACTTGGTCTGTGTCCGCCAGTATGCAAACGTGTACGCATACTGTCGTTCATAACCGAACCAGTATGCAAACGTATACGCATACTGTCGTTCACAACCGAACTCAGTTGAAGTTAGTATGCAAACGTGTACGCATACTATAGTTCCCGGACTTCAACGGTTGAATCAGTACGCATACGGGTATGCATACTAAATTCCCGGACTTGGAATAACTTGCAACAGTTAGCATACTAATACGCATACTGTGTTATATCCAATCAATGGTTAATTGTTCTAAACTCCCATTTTAATCATTGAAACATTCTTAGAAGACGAGAATAGATGTCTCACACAAACTATTAGCTTCAAAGTAATTTTCAAGTGATCAAATGATCAATACGAAACATTCCGAGTCTACATCAAATGATTGTCTCACACAAATCATATAAGATGTTACCATGTGATTTTCACATGATCATCTTTTGACTTTCATCAAGAATAAAAGATGAACTTGGTTAAAGCGAAAGCTTACCAACACATATTTCGAGAAATATGTAAGAGAGTTAAACTCAACTCGAAATATCAAATGTGTATAATTTAAAGTCTATATAGCTATATAACTTTGTCTCAATAGGATATAGAGTAGAAATAGACTTCATAGTGATAGATGAGTTCAAGTCTCTACATACCTTTTGTTGATGAAGTTCCACAAGCTCCCCTTAGTAGTTCTTCGTCTTCAATCGATGAACGTCGTGAAGTCTAAAGCTCAACTACACATTCTATCCTAATCCGAGACATAGCTATAAGTAGACTAGAAATCAAGACTTATAGTTTTGACAACTAAACTTGACAAACAAGCTCGAGATAGCAACGCTTGCGAGTTTGACCGAGAAGTGCTCTAATATTATTGTTATTCTCGTTTTGTAGTGGCATGAATAAATCAAAGAAATATTATCCTTGAGTCTGTGAAAGAGGATGGAAATTCAAGTAATAAGATTCTAGACACAAGCTAGAGAGTTTGTCCCAAAGCCCTTGGAGGTGCACAGTTCTTGTCTCTTTTCAGGGAACATGAGACAAGAAGATACCTTTTCAACACAATTAGTTTGTTTTGGGGTTAGCATCAGTAGGCTGACCACTTGATCCCTGCATGGGTTTGTCGATTTCCATTTTAACCGATCATTTAAATCTTGTTTTCTTCTTTCCTTTTTGAAAAAACGGGGGTCTAACAACCTCACCCAATATTTCGTTTAGGCAATCTGTATGGACAAACTCCAATATACTTATGAGAGCACCAACTAATAAAGCGAGCTCAATCAAGAAATATATCCAAGAGTTGTATCTCTGTTTCACAATGTAATCAGCAAATCAAACAGATGGAAATCCGCGAGCCTGATTATTATGTGAAACAACTTGAACGGTACCAAAGACCAATGTTCAAGTGTCAATCAATTTATATCAACAACCAAAGGTTGGATTATCTAATTGATTGAACTACGCACAACCTGTGATATTTCAATTAAATAAACAAGTATAATGAGGAAAAGAAATAACACAGACACCAGAAGTTTTGTTAACGAGGAAACCGCAAATGCAGAAAAACCACGGGACCTAGTCCAGATTGAACACCACACTGTATTAAGCCGCTACATAAACTAGCCTACTCCAAGTTAACTTCGAACTGGAATGTAGTTGAGCCCTAAACAATCTCACACTGATCAAGGTACAGTTGCGTTCCTTACGCCTCTAGAACCACGCCGGATTTTGCGCACTTGATTCCCTAAGCTGATCTCTTCCACAACTAAGAGTTGCTATGACCCAAAGTCGAATACTTAATAAACAAATTTGTATCACACAGAAAAGTCTATTGAATAGATAAATCTGTCTCCCATAGATATACCTACGAATTTTGTTCCGTCTTTTCATAAATCAAGGTGAACATGACCAATTGATAAACCGGACTTATATTCCTGAAAAACATCCTAGTAATATCAATCAACTCACAAACGATGAGATGAAGGTGTTTGTGACTACTTTTCAATCTTGCCTATCGGAGAATAAATCTCGAGCAAATCTTAAAGAAGATAGTACTCAATCACAATAGAAAACAACAAGATCAGAACACGCAACTACAGAGAAAACAATGCTGGGTCCGCTTCACAAATCTAATGAAGTCTTTAAGTCGTTAACCTACTGGGTTTTAGAAAAACCTAAGGTTAAAGGAGAATCGACTCTACTCGCAACTAGTATCACACAGGAGGTGTGGGGATTAGGTTTCCCAGTTGATAGAGTTCTCCTTTATATAGTCTCCAAATCAGGGTTTGCAATCAATGCTACCTTGGTAACAAAGCATTCAATATTCACCGTTAGATGAAAACCTGATTAGATTCAAGCTAATATTTTTCAACCGTTAGATCGAACTTAGCTTGTTATATACAAATGCAATGTACCAACATTTAGATAAAGGTAACTGTACCTAAACGTGTACACTTAGTTGGTTCAACAATAGTTAACCGAGTTAGCCATATGAACACTTTCATATCAACCTTATTCATCTTTATCACAACTAGTTCAAATGACTCAAATGAAACTAGTTAGAGAGTTGTTCAATTGTTTATATTCTCATATAAGTATAGAAGACACAATTGAAGAAAAATCTATTTTGATTCACTCGAATCATTTCATGAACATTATAGCAACGGTTTTGAAAAGATTGCATTCCTTAATTTAAAAATGTATTAGTTCATGAACAAACCGATTTTAGAACTTAACCTACTCAAGTACGCAAATGGGTACGCATACTTACGTAGCCGGACTGAGTTTGGTTTTGCCAGTACGTGAACGGGTATGCATACTTCCAACCTCAGTTGAATTCCACAACTTGGACTTACGCCTGTGTAGGATCATAATATCGCAGCATATAAGGTTCGCGAGATTAATAAACGATGGCACCGCGAGGGAGTCGCAGGGAGCTAAAATAAACGACACGATGAATAAACGACAAACAAACCATAAGACCTGGCGAGGGTTGAGAAGTGTCGCGAGAATGAATACTCGTGCATTTGCGACACTTCGCGGGACATTCCCGAAAATAAAGGGTAGCTTAGCTGTCATCCACTATGTATTACCCTATATAAAGGGATGAGCGCGTCTGTTGTAGGGGGGATCTTTTGAGAATTGTGAGGCAAGTCATTAGGAGAGAGAAAATTTAAGAGTGCTTTAACTTCTAAGTGTAATACTATTTTCCTGTGTAAACACTTCATGAATTCAATCAATAAATGTTCTTGATCTTATGTCTTCTAATGGATTAATTAGGCAAAATCGAGTAAGGGGTGTAGTGTGGGAAAACCTGCTACTACATATGCGCTAGAAACAGGGACTGTGCAGAGATTGACATAGAAATTGGAAGGAATTTGGATTAACAGAGAAAAGATTTGGAGAAGATACTCAAAAATTCATTAGAGAAGAAAAATGGCTAGAAGAAGAAACGTACAAGAGCAACCAACGATTGTAAGAAGAAGTGGGAGACTTGCTGGAGAAAGGAGGAATGAAACAGGAGAATCATCAAGAATGAATAGGAGAAATGATGGAGAAGATCAAAATCAGCCACCAATCTCCCCAGTAGCAAACGCGGCAGAGGATTATGATAGAGTAAGTGTACATACTTGGAGATCTGATTCTGAAGACGAGAGAGAAGAGGAGCAGCAGTTGGTAAACAATGGACAAGGAGGAGGAGAAATGAATCCAGGTAACGAAGAAATTGCAGCATTAGAGAGATTAAGACAAACAATACACGAAGAGAGACGGCTAGAGGCAGAGGAACGAGCAAACTTGACAAGACAGAATCATGAATTGAGAATGGAAAATATGAGGTTGCAAAATAGGAGATCTAGAAGTAGCGTGAGATCAAGTTCAAGGTCGAATAGGGAAGAAAGAAGGAGAGTTTTACCAGCAGAAAGTACCGGGGAAGAAACACAAAATCCAAGTAGAGAGCATGGCGAGAGAAGAGGGGAAATAGAAGATCGCTATATTCCTCAACCTGAAAATCTTCAAAATGAGCGGAATAAGGAAAATCAAGGAAACATGCAACTCCAAGAACCGAATGACCCAGCTGCTGAAGGGAGAATAATCTTGCACGGGAGAGAAGATCTGAGAAGAAACCGAGAGATCGAGGATGACATTGAGAGACACTACATTGAACAAGCGCGACTAGCTCGCGAGAGAGAAAGGTTAAGAGAAGAAATGGAAAATCAAGAGATGGAAGAAGCAATCCGACAGAATAACCATGACAACCGCGAAAGAAGAAGGGAACAAAATCGTACCAATAGAAATATTAATGAAGAATATGAGAGGGTGCAAATGAGAGCTGCGAGACAGCCAAGAGGAGAGAACAACCGATATAATGGCGTGCGGATTGACGAAAGGAACGAAGAAGAACGTCGCAGGGAAAGAAGAGGAGAAAATAACGAGCAGGAAGGTCAAGATAGGCACGAGCGAAGAAGAAGAGAAGCCAATTGAAAAGACCGGAGAATCGAACTCGAGGCGAATCTAACAAATCTTAAGAGAAGCGGGCTGAAATGAGAGGATTACTTGAATAGTAGAAGGGAAGGAGGAAGGAGACAAGTTAGACGAAGCCATCGCGCAGGCTGCGAAGAATCCTTTCACGTTAGAAGTACAATTGGGAGAGATACCTCCCAAATGCAATTTGCCTACATTAGTCAAAGCATCTTTGACGGAACGACATTGTGCGATACAAAGACATTAAAGCTTATATGAGGTGTATGTTGCGGTGGGAGAGTCATGACGCTATCTTGTGTAAGTACTTCGCGTCAAGCTTAACGGGAGAGGCGTTAAAATGGTTTGAAGGTTTACCCAGAACACGATCACATCGTTTAGCCATTTGCAAGCTACATTTTTGGGAGCGTATATAAGCAACAACTCCACGCGACCCAGGAATTGAAGACGTATTTGGGTTAAGACAAAGAGTTGGAGAGAGCTTGAGGCGATTGACAATAAGGTGGAGAACCATGTGCAGCGAAATGGCAGGACGAGTTGAGGAAAGATATCTCATCCTCTCATTTGTGAACGCTCTCTTCGCGACTAACCTGTTATACATCCAAATATTTAGAATCAAAAATACAATCACGATGGCGAATCTGCGAGAATTACAGAAGAATATATTGCCTTAGAAGAAAGACGAAATGAAATGAATTCTTATCCATCGCAAACACAAACTCGAATGCTGCGAACGCAAGCTTGTTACCTCGGTTCATCAATACAAAGGGCGAGCACTTCGCAAGGACAAAGAAGCGAGGAAGGTCAATGAGAGACAATGGAAGATAGTAGCCATGGGAAGCCATGACCGGGAGGAATTTGAGAACAAGAAAGGAACTACTATAACCGCAACAGCAATAACAAGATTCAGAGGCTAGACAATGTACAAGAAACTTATGGTGGACGAAGGCAATATAACCATGGAGGGCAGAGAAGCCGCAGGATAGTGTGGGAACCAATTAGGATGCCTCCACTGAATGCTAGTGTGGAAAAGATCTGGGAGGCTATACTCGTGATGGAAGAAGTACCGGACCTTGGAACGCGGATAGAACCACCACCCCGAAGCGACGAAGTCATGAGTTTTGTTCTTACCATCGCTTCCATGGACATCAAACAAACGATCGCAGAATGTGAAGAGAATTATTCTCGGGATGATTGATCAAGGGAAACCGAATCACTTTCTAAAAGGAGAAGAAAAAGGCCGACATTACCACCACCACAGAGATGCACAGAACAGTGTCAGCGAAAGGAAAGGAAACATTTGTGATAGAAGTCGGGACAAAAGCTAAAAATTTGAATTGCAACTCTATTATCCACTCTTATCGCACAGTCGAAGATTTTCATGATAACGTGCTCAGTAGAGTCTTTGCGAGAGATGCTAATGATAAAGAAATAATGAGCTCAAGAGAACGACGTGATTAGAAAAGTGGCAAATGAAGACTATTTCTTTCTCTGTTGATGAAGTGCTAAAAGGAAGAGAAACACATGATAGCCGTTGGTTGTGAAACTAGAGATTAACCCAAACCAGTCGACGGAGAAGATGATGAAGCGAGAAGCTTGTTTGGGCGATCAACCGAATCTAATCGACACGGGAGTTCGGTGAATATTCTCTTCTACCATACTTACAAGACGATGGGAGGAAAAGATGAGGATTTGATCCCCTCTACATACAAGATATATGGCTTTAATGGCACTGCAAACAAACCAAAGGGAGAGGTTCACATGAGAATACCTCTACAAGGATTATCAACTGATATCTTATTCTGTGTGGTTGACGTAGAATCTCCATATAATGCGCTGATTGGGAGGCCATGGCTTCATGAAATTTTGGGAGTCGCGTCAACATATCATCAATGTATAAAATTTCCACAACCAAATGGTATTGGTATTATACAGGGAGATTGGAAGGAGTCACAGCAATGTCATGAGGTCGATGTAGAAAGTCGAAGAAAGAAATGCCAAAAGAAAGGGTTGGAAACAACATGTGAGAGATGAGCAGAAAAGGAAAAATTGATGGTGGATGCCATAGAAGTAAGGGACTGAACATATCTCGCGAGGTGAGTGCCTAGAGACAGGCGAATATTATGGTAATAAAGAAGTAAAGGATATGAGGAACAAAAGGCATAAGAAGTGAATAATCAACAAAAACGGGAGAAAAGTAGCAATTGAAGTAATGATGTGCGAGAATCTACATGAACAAAGTATATGGGAATTCAATTAAGAAAGAAAAATGAAAATACAGAATACGGTGCGCGAATACTTCGCAAACAAGTATCAGCAAATAATGAAACATGAATGATTGAATGATTTAACAAATATGAATGAGTAAAAGAATGGGACGAACCTTTATGGCGTACACCCTAGTTCGCGAATAACATTTCGTAAGAGGCAAATGTAAGACCTAAAGTGCGTCATATAAGGGGGTATCTCTCGACATGGCTCAGGGGGAAGGTTACACCGCTCCAACCTCGAGTCATGAAAATTTGGGGCCCATGAAAGCCTATCCGGAAGAGGTACCTTGGATTCCCAACTATATATGTAGGTTATACCCTGGTTGGGCGACCGAGGGTCTCTTCTTAGGAGTCAGTGTATGCTCAAGGCGCCGAGGTACACGGTTGAGCCAGAGTGCCCGGGATGGATGAACCTACCCCAGCCATTCTTGGCAAGTCTTGGCATATGTTGCACTCGCCCGAAGAAAACTCCACTTAGGGTGCGGTCTCGTAACCATAAACCCTATAGGTATAAGGGATAAGAGGCTGCGAAAACAACCTGGTTGTTGTTAAGACCGGATGGGAGGAGCTAGTCTTGTATGGCCGATGTTTCGCCTCCTTGAAGGGGCAACCGGGAGATGATAAGGGCGACGCTCTCCATTAGGGGGGTGTCAAAACAGACGCAAATGTCATGAGGCTTTGTTTTCGCAAGGAGACTTAGGCTTGTCATATTTGTGCAATGATCCTGAAGAGGCAATAATACTAACGCGAGGGTAAGGCGAGATCAATGGGTCTTTACACGACAGTGTACGGACGTCCTGCGATTTCGTCGCACGACGGCAATGTCATGGGGCTTTATGTTCGCAAGGATATCTAGGCCTGTCATATTGTCGCAACTAAAACATCCTGCAGAGGCAAAAATACTTGGAAAAAGATAAGGCAAGATCAATGGGTCTTTACATGCAAGTGTAAAGACGTCCTGCGATTTTGTCGCGATGAAAGGTGGCAGGGGAAGACCTCTAATTAGGGAGGTCTAACTCGGAAGACCACACAAAGATGATAAGGCAGGGTCAATGGGCTCTTACTTGAAAATGTAAGGGCGGCTTGCGACCTTGTCGCAATAAGAAGAGATAAAATACAAAGCAAGTGAAATTCTTGATTTATGAAGATACCTGCGACCTCGTCGCAACAATACATTTCAATAACAGAGGCAAAATACATGATGACAACTAAAATCTTCCATCTGAAGATAAATAACAGAGGCAAGTATGGGAATGGGAAAGATGGAATATTGTTATTCATCTTCGATGAAAGAGTTATACATCGGTAATGTTAGCCAATTATATTATAAGGAAGAACTACCAAAAAAGGGGAATGAAGATTGAATTCGAGGGAAAATCCAAGAAATACACTATAATAAGAATACGAAAATGTACGAGATATTACAAGCGAGAAAAGAAGACAAAAAGATTTATCTCTTTGGTGATTCTTCTTCTTCATCTGATTCTTCAGTTTCATTATTCACATCGCTTGAATTTTCTTCTTCACCGGCCTCGCTATCGAGAGACGTGCTGAGACAGGGCGGATTCTCGGGAACCTTTTCAAGGAGACAGGGATATGAATGCAAAGGGATGTTGTGGTTCTTACAAACATACTCCATACCTCCGTTGCGAAAACGAACAGCATCGTTATTAAAGTTCTCCACTGTCGTTAGAAATTGTTTCTTCAGCCTGGAATATCTATTCTCGCGAAGGGAGAGATTCTTATGCTGAAATTGTTCTTTTCGGCTTCAAGTTCTTCAATTCTCGTTGGAAAATTCTTGCAAGTTGTTCCTTTTCGATTCAAGCTCTTTAATTCTAGCTTGAAGCTTCTTCTCGATTCTGCAAATAAGTAACAACAAGTTAATAATTTACAAGCAATATTACAAGAAGTAAGAGGTAGTAAGGTGTAATAAATAACCTTCTCTATCAGATATCATATCTTTAATCAAGGAAGTATGCTCGGCGTGAAGACTAACATCAACACCTAGGTTATTCTGGCATTATCTAAAACTTTCGCAGCCAGTGCGAATTCATCGTCACTATTTATAACAAAGAGGGAACGAATTTGATCTTCTCGCTCACTAAGCAAGGAATTCTCGAAGGCAGTTCATCCTTCAATTTGTAGTTCAAGGAGAGATTTTTGAAATGTTGCTAATGCCTGTGCACCATTGTTAGTAATCCGGTCTTTATCATCTATAAGGTCACTAATTTTCTTCCTCAAAATTTTGATTTCTTTATTGGACTCGAGAAACATTCGTTTAAATTGGTTGGCGGAACTTAAAACCAGATCTATGTTCAATTTCTAAAAGACGATATTTGGTCCAAGTTCATTTAATGAAAGGGAGTTAATTTTGTTTGATGAACTACTTAAAGAGTTGTTGAGGTGAGCGAGAAGAAGGTCATTATCCATAGGATCGAAATGTATGGAGAAGAATAGCCTCATCGGAGAGATTATATACATCTGCGAAAGTAATAAGTTAGGTAGCAATAGGCGACCGTTAAAATAAAAATGGTAAAAGGAGGTAAGGTTTTATACCATAAAGTTCTTGATTAGCGTTTTGAAGAGTGGACACCTTATCCCTTTGGGAGTCAAGTTCGATATTTAACTGTTGAATTCTCTCGTCTTTATCGCGAGATGACGCAGCTCTTCGGTCTCTAATTTTTGAATCTTCTTGCTCAAATGCAAATTCTTCTTTTCAAGATTGTTGCGTCTTCTCTCAAGGTCTGAGGCAACTACAAAGGAAGTTCTTCCAACCTATAAAAGAAGATAGAAAAATCATTAAGACATATATATATACGAAAACAATCTAAAAGTTAGCAGGGAAGTATGACCGTACACATACCAGAGACCCAAGTGCATTCAAAAGGTCAGGGGACACAATCCTAGAGACTCCATTGAATGAATTATTGCCTTCCCGATGCGACATTACATACGTTTTAAGAGAGACCCGCAAAGAAGCTAGGGGAGCATCTCCCATTCCTTGGAAACAGTCTGAGAAGATGCTAGATAACTGATCCATAGAAGAATTGGTTGATGGAATCTTCTTGGCGAGAGAAGGATTCGAGTCATGATTATCCTCGTCAGAAGATTCAGAGCTTGAGCTAAGGCGAGAAGAGGATTGAACCTTTCGCTTCTTAGTTAAGGGGGCGGGAGATTTATCCTTGCGAGCAACGTCTTACCCTTACTTTTAATCTTCGCAGCAATAGCTTCTTCAACTCCAACCTTCGCATACACGTAAAGATAAGAAACAGAGGCAACAACATTGTTTTAAATAAGAAGAAAGGAAGTGTTTCTTACTTCACTCGTAGCGATCAAGCAATGTCGAGTATCCTCCGACGGATCCTTTTTGTAGCTTTTTCTCAACCTGGTTATCTGAAAGGAAGATTTCACAAACTCAGCAATTATAGAAAGAAAGTTGCGAAAGCAAAATTTGAAGTCGGAAACATACCTCTTTCTTCTTCTCAGGCCATTTGAATTCCCAAGGATGATATCCCGCGAGATTCGCAGGAAGAATATGCGAGCCCGCGATGTAAGGACCGTTTAAGATCAAGGGTACGACCCACCATCTCTCATCTTTGGAATGACGAGGGGAAGTATTATTGCCTGGATGCCAATCAATGTCTTGCATAAGTAATTTATCTTCGAGGGACATTATCCTTTTTCTTGAAAGAACGCCCAAATGAGATTTCACATTCACCATAGTTATCAACTGCGTAATTTTCAAAGAAGTTTTCCACAAAGTGTATTTCTCAACATCTATTTTCAAGTTTGCGAATTTGGGATTTAAAGAGTTATGGTATAAAGATCCTTTGCCTGCACCGCGGTGCGAACTCAAGCATCAGTTAATACAATCGCCATTTAATTGATAAACGGCCAGAAAACTTTTCATGGGCCAAGATTTCATAAAATAAAGGCAACTCGGGGATTATACAAGGGAATAGGAAGTCCGCGAGAAGGTTCTACCTAAGCGAGACTATAATCTTTTGATCATCACATTGATGATCGAAAAACAACTTTGCGAAAGGATAGGTGAAGGTTCTTGATCAGGAATGGTTGACAGAGTAAAACCCTTCTCGAGCAATCTCTGTTGAACTTCTTCAAAAGGAACTTTGTATGCACGACTGATGCAAGCCATTTATCAGTATGGGAATGGATGGAAGATTAGAGATTAAGATCAGCGTTAGAAAGAACAAAGAAAAGATTTGCGATGAAATAGGAGCGCAAAATTGCGGAAGGAGAGAGCCAAAGAAAAGTTGCAGAGAGAAGCTAAAGAATGAAAAGGAGGGGAAAAGGAAATTATATATAGGGAAAAAGATCCTCGAGAAAAACGAAGTCATTTAATGCGAAGGGACATGAACGGTTGAGAATAAATGGTTAGGAGAGAGACGTGTCAAGAAAAGACTTTAATAGTCAAAATCTGTGTAAAAATACGAAATTGAAACAGATAAAGATAAGTAGTTGTGGTAAATCAAAATATTGGTTCCCATGACATTCTCTCCCTCATGAGAGATATGAGGAGAAGCGAGAGCCGACATTTCATATACATTTCACACAAGCTTGAACTTCGCCAAAGAATAGAGGCAAGTACGTACTTTTCAAGAAAGGTATTCTTTCGCTCGTTCCTTCACCAACTAAAGTCAAAGGCTGCTACAACAATGGATTTTTCCTTAAAATCGCTCTTCAAGCAATATTCAAGGAAAAAGAGGCAAGATGTAGGATCATAATATCGCAGCATATAAGGTTCGCGAGATTAATAAACGATGGCACCGCGAGGGAGTCGCAGGGAGCTAAAATAAACGACACGATGAATAAACGACAAACAAACCATAAGACCTGGCGAGGGTTGAGAAGTGTCGCGAGAATGAATACTCGTGCATTTGCGACACTTCGCGGGACATTCCCGAAAATAAAGGGTAGCTTAAACTTTGTCATCCACTATGTATTACCCTATATAAAGGGATGAGCGCGTCTGTTGTAGGGGGGGATCTTTTGAGAATTGTGAGGCAAGTCATTAGGAGAGAGAAAATTTAAGAGTGCTTTAACTTCTAAGTGTAATACTATTTTCCTGTGTAAACACTTCATGAATTCAATCAATAAATGTTCTTGATCTTATGTCTTCTAATGGATTAATTAGGCAAAATCGAGTAAGGGTGTAGTGTGGGAAAACCTGCTACTACGGCTGTACGCGTGCGGGTCACGCATACTTAGTTCCGGACATCCATCAACCAACCAAAGATGCGCGTACGGGTAAGCATACTATGGTTCCCGGATTGTACCTTACAAAAATGTGAATACACACACTATGTTTATATCCAATCATGGTTACATGTTCTAAACTCTCATTTCAATTATTGAAACATTCTTAGAAGACGACAATAGATGTCTCACACAACTATTAGCTCCAAAGCAATTTTCAAGAGATCGAATGATCAATACGAAACATTCCGTGTCTACACCAAATGATTGCATCACACAGAGCGATTTTCACATGATCATCTTTTGACTTTCGTCAAGAATAAAAGATGAACTTAGTTAAAGCGAAAGCTTACCAACACATATTTCGAGAAATAGATAAGTGAGATAAACTCAGCTAGAAATACCAAATGTGTATAATTGAAGTCTATATAGCAATACGGCTTTTGTCTCAAATAGGAGATAGAGTAGATAGACTTTTGAGTGATAGATGAGTTCAAGTCTCCACATACCTTTTGTTGATGAAGTGACACAAGTTCCCTTGAGTAGTTCTCCGTCTTCATTTGATGAACGCCGTGAAGTCTAAAGCTCAACTACACATTCTATCCTAATCCGAGACTTAGCTATAAGTAGACTAGAAATCAAGACTTATAGTTTTGGCAACTAAACTTGACAAACAAGCTTGAGATAGCAACGCTTGCGAGTTCGACTGAGCAGTGCTCTAATAATCTCCTCCTTTGCCAATTTTAGTGACAACAATATCAATACATATGGAATCATGGATTACAAAATAAATAAACTTTGTAGCTTCTCATCCAAATGCTTGATCTCCTTGGTTCTTCAATATTACTCGAAATCTTCGTCACTTCCAAGTACTCCAGTGATTCTGAAAGTGTTCAACTCAGTATCATAGTTGTTGAAGATCCGTAGCTATAACAATAAGAAAACAGTAGTTCTCAATCATTGTTATACAGTGTCATAGTATTATTACACAACATCAAATTCCAATTGTATCACAACTTTGACAACAATACTATGGTGATACGTATTACTCCCCTTAGTCAATACTTCATCTCACAATGAAAACCACTCCCCTTACATAATGATTCGTAAACCATATGTATTTGTAGTGTGAACTACACATTAATTCTCCCCTTTTTGTCAATATAAATTGGCAAAGGTACGAAAACTAGTGGGATCCTAATGAAATTTCCATAGAGATACTTCATGACCAAAGGAGAAACACATATCAACTTTGTTTCGATGATTTCACATAGTCAAAACTTAGTGTATTCATCAAGGAGTTAATAAAGATACAAGATAACCCCTATAATATTCCACAGCCGCACTCGCTACAAAGATTTGGCAATTAAGCACACGTTCAATTAAGAACTCCCCCCCGTAAAATGTCATTCCCAAAGGAACAACAAGAGCGACCTTACTTTTACTAGAAAAGAAGGATTTCTTTGGACATTAACAAATTACATGAAACATGAATTTGTATCCAGAAAACTCAATTAAATTAACCACAAGAGAACTTATGATTAATTTAATCGGAAATGCTCAACATAAGAAAACTTATGGAGCCACACAGTACTTTCACATAAAGTGGATCAGGGAAAGATCAATACTACGGAATATTCAAAGATTCATTCTATTTTTCATCAATATTTGCATAATATCATAGACTTAATATTTGTCATCAAAAGTTCATTATATTTTCCATCAATATTTGCATAAGACATATAATAGACTTAACTTTTGATGTATATGGGACAATCATAGTTCACGGACGCAAACACACATATCCCATAAAGTTTTTGCAATATAGAAAACCAATAAAGATTAATACTGAAAAATCATCTTCCAAATAAACTTTAGAATTTAAATAAATAAATCTAAAAACATTGCAAGATGAAAAAACGTTGGCAATAGCTATGTGTACTCACAATAATTGCTATTCCAAACCCTAGTTATCCTTCTTAAAACACAAGAATAAATTCTCATAAGAAGTTTCCTAGATAAAATAAACAAGAGATAAAGAATTTACTCATCATCTTCATCATCGGAAACAGTCCAAGAGGCTTGAATAATATCCATATCTTCCTTGATTTCCGGAAACTTAGTTGCAATCAAACATAATTATTCTTGCACACATTTTACCTTGGAATTGATCTTACACACACCCTTGTAAATTTATTGAAGAAGACCTAAGGTGGTAGGATCACAAGAACCGTCAAAGGAATCACAACTTTATCTTTTACAAGCATTCTCCTTCATATGTTTGAAAGTACAAGGACGAACAAGCTTGGGAGTTCCAAGGGAGTTGCCAATGGGAGCAATGGAATGTGCATGAAAAATTTGCTCAATTAAGCAAGGAAAGACTAACTTCTTGTTGGATGATGTCATTGACATCATTTGAGAAATGATGAATCCACAAATATCGAGACTTGGGGTACCCAATTCAAGGAAATAAACCAACTCTCCAAACTCACGACTCCACCAAGAATTCTCAATCGTGGAGGGACAAAGATTAGAAATACCAAGTTTTCCAAAAGACATCAAAGCAAGACTAAGATAATTAGTAGGAAGTTTTCCTTCATTACAATCAACACTCTTGCCGCAAAGACCATTCGAGATGGTTTCATATGATGGTCTTTCTTTACTTGGCTTAGGAAGGCGAAAATTACCCAATGGAATTTTGGTAATCCTTGAAATTAACTCTCTACTAACAAGAATCCTTTCCCTATTTATCATGGTATTGAATTCCAGGTCATCAAGTTTAACATCATGGATGTTAGCATAGAAGATTCTTGTGAGAGTGTCACCACCTTCACCATGACCATCAAAGATGTTTCCAAGATTATACTTATCAAAACAACCCAAATCTTCTTTATGACCACTAGAAATTTACAATTTCTTTTCTAAGATGAAACCAGTTAAATAAATTCTTTCAAAAATCTTACCACAAGAATCATTCACAAATCTGATTCTAATATAGGTTTGGTCTATATGTATGTTCATGCTAGAAGGATAAGATGAACCCAAGTTTTTTGAACCCTTCTTTGATACCTTGAAATTTCTCATGAGACCTAGAAATTGAGAGAACAAGAAGAAAGAAAAACTTACTTGAAAAGCTCCTTAAAGATGAAGAAAACCCTTTAGCCTCTTTTGAATCTCCAAAGGTGAAATTAATGGAGATGATACATGAACCCTAGAAAAGTTCACATATGCGGACTAGAGGAGGAAGAAAAAGGGTACGCGTACCACACTTCTTATATACCCAATAATGGGCTTGGACCCGTTCATGAACCGCGACCCGCAAAAAGAAGACAGGATTTCTTAAAACATTTAACAAACAAGGTTCGCACACTGAAATCAGTACGGTGCAGTAAAAAGGATAGTAAAAAAACTATATCACTTAAATTAACCTTGGGTAGAGAGAAAAAACTTGTCAAAGAGACTTTTCTCGAAGAAAAAAGATTAAAAATAAATTAACCCAAACAAAAAAATATCAAACCGTTACTTGCCCCATCTCAAGTTATCTACAGATGGGGTAGAGCCAAGCTTGTTACCAAGAGGCAAGATGTGCTGAGAGATCCTCATGCAACTTCTTCGGTTGATATTTGTGAAATGTACCAGAAGTATAATCATAGTAATGATGATACTCAGGGTTAATAGAATTTTTTAACTCCTTTTTCTTATGACCAAGGAATGATGTTTTTCGACAATTGGAACCCTTACCGAACTCACTAGAATTCTTTTTATCAATTTCACATGAGTCGGTAGCAAGACTAATTCGTACATCATGAACATATGATATGACAGGCACAGAACATTTATCGGAATGATACATTTTCTCAATCGAATTAAGTTTTTCTAAGAATTTAAAAACGCTTTCAAAAGCTTCAAATAGATCTTCGTCAATTGATCCATCACGATAGTATTCCTCAAACATATTAAGAATTAATCTAGTGAGATTCCATATCTTTGAGCTTTGATCACGTTTTCCTTTAGACTAATTCATATCATCTAAGTTTTCCAATATCTTAGATGAAGCGAGATTATCTTGAGGGCCCAGAGGTCTTGTGGATAATAAGCCTTGAACAATCTTTAAGGAAATCTGGCGTGCGTTACAGATGCCCAGAACAAGTTTCCCAAAGTAATTTCCCATAAAAAAAGACTTTAAGGATCAGTCAAACACAAACTTATTAGGCTTATCGTGTTTGCCTGCTCTGATACCAATTGAAAAACCGTGGGTCTAACAACCTCACCCAATATTTCGTTTAGGCAATCTGTATGGACAAACTCCAATATACTTCTGAGAGCACCAACTAATAAAGCGAGCTCAATCAAGAAATATATCCAAGAGTTGTATCTCTGTTTCACAATGTAATCAAGAAATCAAACGAGATAGAAATCCGCAGCTCGATTATTATGTGAAAAACTTGAACGGTACCAAAGACCAATGTTCAAGTGTCAATCAATTTATATCAACAACCAAAGGTTGGATTATCTAATTGATTGAATTACGCACAACCTGTGATATTTCAATTGTATAAACAAATATAATGCGGAAAACAAATAACACGGACACCGAAGTTTTGTTAACGAGGAAACCGCAAATGCGAAAAACCCCTGGGACATAGTCCAGATTGAACACCACACTGTATTAAGACGCTACAGACACTAGCCTACTCCAAGTTAACTGCGGACTTGAATGTAGTTGAGCCCTAACCAATGTCACACTGATCAAGGTACAGTTGCGTTCCTTACGCCTCTAGAACCACGCCGGATTCTGCGCACTTGATTCCCTTAGCTGATCTCACCCACAACTAAGAGTTGCTACGACCCAAGGTCAAAGACTTAATAAAAAAATTTGTATCACACGTAAAAGTCTATTGAATAAATAAATCATCTCCCACATATATACCTACGAGTTTTGTTTCGTCTTTTGATAAATCAAGGTGAACAAGAACCAATTGATAAACCAGACTTACATTCCCGAAGAACATGACCTAGTAATATCAATCACCTCACAATAATCTTAATCGATTAACGAAACAAGATATTGTGGAATCACAAATGATGAGACGAAGGTGTTTGTGACTACTTTTCAATCTTGCCTATCGGAGAATAAATCTCGAGCAAATCTTAAAGAGATAGTACTCAATCACAATAGAAAACAACAAGATCAGAACACGCAACTACAAAGAAAATAGTTGGGTTTGGCTTCACAATCCCAATGAAGTTTTTAAGTCGTTAACCTACTGGGTTTTAGAAAACCTAAGGTTAAAGGAGAATCGACTCTAGTCGCAACTAGTATCACATAGGAGGTGTGGGGATTAGGTTTCCCACTTGCTACAGTTTTCCTTTATATAGTCTCCAAATCATGTTTTGCAATCAATGCTACCTTGTTAACAAAGCATTCAATATTCACCGTTATATGAAAACCTGATTAGATTCAAGCTAATATCTTTCAACCGTTAGATCGAACTTAGCTTGTCATACACAAATGAAATATACCAACATTTAGATAAAGTTAAATATGTACACTTAGTTGGTTCAACAATAGTTAACCGAGGTTAGCCATATGAACACTTTCATATCAACCTTATTCATCTTTATCACAACTAGTTCAAATGACTCAAATGAAACTAGTTAGAGAGTTGTTCAATTGTTTATATTCTCATAGAAATATACAAGACACAATTGAAGCACAATCGATTTTGATTCACTCGAATCATTTCATGAACATTATAGCCATGGTTTGCAAAAGATTGCATTCCTTAATTTATAAATGTATTAGTTCATGAACAAACCGATTTTAGAACATAACCTACTCAAGTACGCAAACGTGTACGCATACTTAAGTAGCCGGACTGAGTTTGGTTTCGCCAGTACGCGAACGGGTACGCATACTTCCAACCTCAGTTGGATTACGGAACTTGGACTTACGCCCGATCGCGTACGGTACGCATACTATGGTTCCCTTGACTTGGACCTTACACAAATGTGAATACACACACTATGTTTATATCAAATCATGGTTACATGTTCTAAACTCTCATTTCAATCATTGAAATATTCTTAGAAGACGACAATAGATGTCTCACACAACTATTAGCTCCAAAGCAATTTTCAAGAGATCGAATGATCAATACAAAACATTCCGAGTCTACACCAAATGATTGCATCACACAAATCATGTATTATGTTACAAGGCGATTTTCACATGATCATCTTTTGACTTTCGTCAAGAATAAAATATTAACTTGGTTAAAGCGAAAGCTTACCAACACATATTTCGAGAAATAGATAAGCGAGATAAACTCATTCGAAATACCAAATTAGTATAATTGAAGTCTATATAGCAATACGACTTTTGTCTCAAATAGGAGATATAGTAGATAGACTTTTGAGTGATAGATGAGTTTAAGTCTCCACATACCTTTTGTTGATGAAGTTCCACAAGTTCCCTTGAGTAGTTTTCGTCTTCATTCGATGAACTCTGTGAAGTCTAAAGCTCAACTACACATTCTTTCCTAATCCGAGACTTAGCTATAAGTATACTAGAAATCAATACTTATAGTTTTGGCAACTAAACTTGACAAACAAGATTGAGATAGCAACGCTTGCGAGTTCGACCGAGCATTGATCTAACACTTTTGATTTATCCTTTTCCTTGGTGACAATCACACTTTTGAGAGAAGAATGAGAAATAGAGTTACGTACCTTAGACGAGTTTGGTTTTTAGAATAATTTGATCACATTTGTAAAACGACTAGCCTCCGTTGCAGTTTGTTGACATACCTTACTTTCTCGCTTGTACTTTAAACACTGTTTGAGTTTGTGACCTTCTTGATAGTAAGCTAAGGACATGTTCGGTTGAGAAAGGGTTCAGTGCACTTATGATTTTGACTGAGAGATATACTTGAGATGTTCATGAAGTATCATTAATGGGTTTTTCATCAATGAGAGAAAAATACATTATATCCTCAAAAGATATGGATCATGGATTTTTAAACAGCTTGTCAAGATCTATAAAAGTATCACTACTATCATCAAGATTAGCTATTTCAAATAGAAGTTCTAAGCTTGAACATTCTTCTTCTTACGAATCATAATGATCAGTAGTTTCTGTTATAGCATTGCTCGGTTGAACTCACAAGTGTTGCTATCTCAAGCTTGTTGTCAAATTTAGTTGATCAAAACTATATCTTGATTTCTAGCCTACATTTAGTCAAGTATCGGATTAAGATAGAAGTTTGTAGTTGAGTACCAGACATCAATGCGTTCTACCGTTTGAAGGTGAAGATCAACTGAAGGTTTTGGAGAACTTCATCAACAAAAGGTAAGTGAAAACTGAACCACCTATTACTCAAGTTTTCACCTCTGTATCTATGAGACTATTGTCGCATGACTAAAGTAGATTTTACATGCACAACAAAAATTTTGAGTCAAGTTTATCTTGATTAATTATTCTCAAAAATATGTTGACTAAGCTTAATAACATTTGTTCATACTTGATGACTTTGGTTAAGAATAATTTATTGTTTATGACCTAAATTATGATTCGAGTTTATCATTTGAAAATAGCCTGGAACAGTGATATGTGTCATTGATGTTATTCAGGAATGTTTCAAATTGATTATTAGAGAGAGATAAAACTATTGTAAATCTGGATACAGGACAGTATGCATACCAGCTTACATACTGGAGCAACTTTTATAGGTATGGAGCCGCAATACATGTACCCAGTACGCGTATCTGCGTAGCTATAGTTCGACAAAAACTTTTTATACGCATACCGAGTATGCAAACCATAAAAGTCTGTTGACTCGTTGTTGATGGTGGTTTTTAGTTCAGGGCTAAAATTGTGAAACCCTACGTTTTAATGTGCTTTAATTCTGGAAAGAAATAAATCCATTTAAAAGTGATGAGTGCCCAGGCCTCTTTACTTACATCTGTATTGAGCAATTCAGTATATTTATCTAGAATGGTGCGTGTTGATACATGAAAAATAATACCCCTTAACGGGCTCGGGGTGCCCTTAAGAGGAGAGGTAAGCTAGTATGAGATATAGGGACTTGGGGACTAAGCCCAAGTCCGATGAGAAAATACCCACAAGGAAAGAAGGATAAGGAAGGAATTAACAAACAAGGAGGAGGTTACATTAAGGAATGTCATTAGGAGTAATTAAGGAGGTTTAGGACATGTGTCATGATATCATAAAAGCAGGGACTTTTGGGAAAGTCTGTATAAAGAAGGACAAGGTACAATGGAAAGGAAACTTTCTCTCTTACTATTCCTAGAAAGCTAAGGTCACTTGGTGTAGCTAGGACGGGTAGAACCAGAACGAAAATCACCCTTCAACATTTGGCGACCACACCCGGAGGCTCGGGCCTAGCTCACCATGACACACCCAGGAGGCGCTAGCTCAGGCGTGGTAGAAAACCAAGTGACTAATCGGCCCATCAACATCGATGAGGTAACAATGGAAGATGGTGACAGCCAAGAAGAAGCGCTGGCCCAAGATATTATCAAACAATCAACGGGACATGGACCCCAAAACAGAGAGATAATAACAACACAAAGGAAGAACATGCGAGTGATCCAAACTCCCGAAACCCACATCGCCAGCCACCGCAAGACATGCAAAAAGAGTTAGAAGAGCGCTCACAAAGAAGGCATGAGCTAGAAGACTGGATAACACAAGCAGTGATAGCGGGTAAATGTGCTCCTGAAGAAACAACAAAAGGCGAAGGACACAAAAATGACAAGACATCAGCGACGTCACGGAAGAAATGGCAAAGTACTTGGAGCAAAATTACCATGTGATAAAACAAGACAATCAACGCCTCGTAAGCGGTGCATACCCAAGCAAGCATCCAAGAATATCAATATCCCGAGGACTACACTTCTCCGAAGTTCAAGACATACGATGGACAAGGGAACACGCGGGAACATCTCAAAATAGATTCCTATCGGAATGAATGACAAAGTCTCCGATGGAAAGTTATGTCTAAGGGAATTCTCCAAGTCACTCACCGGCACGGCATTCACCAGTATGACAACTTAAAAGCGGAAATTGTGGACTCTTGGCCAATTGTGTCCACACTCTTCCTTGGGAAATTCTATTACGCAAGAGGAAAATCACGACAATAGACTTGAGTAGGAGCGGACAACGGATATGAGAAGAAATAGGAAAATACATCTTGCGGTTCCGGCGCTTGGCACTAGACTGTCAGGAAGACATCAGCGAAGGAGCACTTGTTGAAATATGTGTGCGAGGAATGATCCCAGCTTTTAAGGGGAGTTTGATCAATTTCAGGTTCCAGACTTTTGTCGAGCTAGAAGGGATCGCCGACCGTATAGAAGAAGTACCTACAGACCTTACTTGGCGCCACACGCTAGCACCGTATCTCGAGGCACCACGTAATGTAAGGCCCGACACCAATAGAGAGAGAAGGGACCAGTTTCAAACCGGCGGAGGAAACCAAGGGAGAAATGGATGGACTAGGCGCGACTCAAACACACCACCCTATATGCCTTGCAGCAGGGAGCGCGCAGTCGAATTACTAAACCACTGGGTTATGGGAAAGGAAATCCAGCTGCCCCCGACAGTGGTAGACGTCAACAAAATGGATAAGAACGCGACCAAGTATTGCCACTACCATCGGAGGTTGGGACACCCGACGGAAGAATGTTTCGCCATAAGGAGTATATTCGAACGAAAGCGCGCCCCTGGGGAGCTCGAGGCAACTAAGCAGGCAATTGAGTATGACCCCTTCTCTCGCCACTAAACTAAAAAAAGGGGGGAGGGGAAGAATTTGAAAGATAAAACTACAAAATTGTAAACAGTCTCCTTTCTATGGTAAGAATAAATTCTCTTTTTGGAATTCGTAGGCAATATGGTTAGAAAAGGTCACAGGAATGCCAAAGGCGCCTGGTCGGCTGACAAATTTACAAAAGGCTACGGGAATGCCAAAGGCGCCCGGATAGCTGACAAATCTACAAAAGATCACAGGAATGCCAAAGGCGCTTGGTCGGCTGATAAATCTACAAAAGGCTACGGGAATGCCAAAGGCGCCTGGTCGGCTGACAAATCTACAAAAGGCTACGGGAATGCAAAAGGCGCCTGGTCGGATGACAAATCTACAAAAGGCTACGGGAATGCCAAAGGCGCCTGGTTGGCTGACAAATCTACAAAAGGCTACGGGAATGCCAAAGGCGCCCGGTCGGATGACAAAATTTACAAAAGGCTACGGGAGTGCCAAAAGCGCCCGGATAGCTGACAAATCTACAAAAGGTCACATGAATGCCAAAGGCGCCTGGTCGGCTGACAAATCTACAAAAGGCTACAGGAATGCCAGAGGCGCCCGGTCGGTTGACAAATCTACAAAAGGCTACGGGAATGCCAAAGGCGCCCGATCAGCTAATAAATCTACAAAAGGCTATAGGTCACCAAAGACGCCTGATTGGCCGACATGCCAAAAATACGGAAATACCAAAGATGCCCAATATGATAACCTACCGAGGAGGGAGTAGGCATGTCTAACCTACGACTTTCCCCATGATCATTCAAAGAGAAGGGGGTAGGCGTGTTTAACCAGCGCCTTCATCAAAAAAAAAAAAAAAGAATAGGAGAAGAGAAGAGAAGAAAAAGAAAAAGAAAAATAAAAAAAAGGGTGAGGAGTAGGCGCGTTTTACCAACGCCTACCGACCCACCACATCCTTCTGATAAAAGGAGAAGGGGAGTTGGCGCATTCTATCAACGCCCGCCCAACCCACCACATCCTTCTGATAAAAAGAAAGGGGGAGTAGGCGCGTTATATCAGCGCTTACCCAACTCCTCGCATTCTCTGATAAAAAGAAAGGGGGAGTAGGCACGTTCTACCAACGGCCACCCAACCCACCACATCCTTTTGATAAAAGAAAGGGAGTAGGTGCATTTAACCTATGCCCTACCCTTCCGCCCCCCCTCCCCCCATTAATCTGAAAAAGCGGAGGGAGTAAGCACGTTTAGCGTATGCCCTACCCTATCCTTCCCCATTCATCTGAAAAAATGGGGGGTGGGGGGGGGGGGAGCATGAGAAACTACCACCTCACTAAACAATGGAGTCAAGAATAATAAAATGTAGGAAAAAACAATAATAAATAACCAACAACAAATTATCCGGAAAACAAGAAAAGTTCAACATAACCAAAGAAAAACAAACAAATAAAGGAGAAGTGCATTAAGCGGATTGGAACCTAGAATACTCTTGCCGTTTCTTCTCAAGCTCCACACGCACCGTTTCCTCCGCAGTCTCAGCCCGTATCACATCATCGCTATCCACCCCGACATCAACAACCAATTGATTCAACGCTTGCTTCCTACTAGCAGTCACCTTGGAATGATTTGCTAGCTTCTCCTCTAGCTTAGTAATCGACCCGCAAGTCGTACGCGAGGATCATTTCGATTCTTCACCTTCACTAGCAGCTCCTCCAACCACACCACTAGGAACTTAATGTTGACCGACGATCGCACGGTAGTCCAACCACGCATCGTCGCAGCGTCAACGGGATCATCCCTACCCCGCGTAAAGCGATCGACAACTTCCAAGAGGTTCTTGGTCATGTAGCACAAGGTCCGAATATCTAAAAGATCCGCTCTCACCATGTAACCGCCGCTGCGCTCCACGATATCTCTATAGGTAGCGGCAAATACGGTGGGCACTCAAAAACCATGGACTAATGTATGGGTCGTAGGATCCACCCCAGCCTCGGTAGCACTCACCACTACGGGAAAACGAAGTTGCGCGTCCTCAGGGGCTGTTGACACTTGAGGGATTGACGACGCACTAGGAATATCAGTCTGTTTCTCCGAAGGAGTAACCGAAGAGGAACCTCCGCCATCCATCTGGGCGCGCTTATTAATCCCGTCGCCACTAGGGATAACGCGCCGCACACCATCCATATTGGAGCCTTCGGGCTTGGCAGTCTCTTTGCGCTTATTACCCATATCCTAGTGCCGGAACCGAATATCAACAAGCATGGATAAACACAAAAAGATATGCATAAATGAATAACTAAGAAACTAACCTGGAAAGTAGCTGAGTCAAGTGGCAGATCAGTAGTCTTACGACGAGACGCAGACGAGCCAGAGGATGATTCAGAGTCACTTGCAGGATCTAAAAAAATAAGAGATGAGCGACATTGCAAAAGAACACTCAGATTATATATATCAAAAAAAAAAGAGGAGAGAAGAAAGAAGAATGAGAAAAACGAAGACACGTATTAAATAGGGAGTTGTGTCGATTACCGTTAGGATCACCAACTGGTGGTGACACGTGGGATGATGACCCAACTAAAGATGAATGATTGGACCCACACGGGCTCATTGATCGCAAAACGGCACTAGGAGAAACTGGAGATTCACCCCTGGCACGAACATTCTCAGCCAGAAGTGGGTGAACTGATGATATGTGAAGACGTGGGGATACCCAGCCACTCCCTTCGGAGAGATCAACCCCAAGATTCCTCACCCGATCCACAAACGAGGGAGTTGGGCTACCACCGGTATTCCTAGGGGGATGTGACGCGCTCCTTCGCCGGCCCTGTTGAGATTGCAGAGATGAGATATTAGCAGAAGACCAAGGGCGCGGATTAGACAATTTAGCCGCCTCTCGTCTAGCCTTCTTGGCGAGGCTCTTTTCAGTCCAATCACACTCGGGCATATTCAAGTACTCCTCCATTACATAGGAAGGGGCCTTCCACCCCACGAGATTGGAGAGAGGAGTTCCATGAGAATATGATAGGGTGTAGAATACATCCTATTTACTATCTATTGTTTATGCTTTCTTTGCTATTTTTCTTGTAAATTATGTATTTTACGCAAGTTTTGAGTTTTGTAGCTACTTTGGAGTCACACGGAGGAAAAGAAGAAGAAATTACTCAATTTGAGAAAAAAAATGGCAAAATTGTCATTTCGAGGGCAAGCACTATCTCGGAGTCCGAGTCCGAGGTTAAGGGGTAACTCTTGGAGGAATACTAAACGCAGTCCAGATGAGGTTAAGGGGCTGCCATCAGGTTAGCCCTTATCACTGTGACCAGACACGGAATAACCTACCCTCATCTAACCCTAACATCGAGAGAGTTTATCTCTCATTTGTTCGAAAACTCTTGAAAATGAAATAGAGGCACAGCTGAAGCTTAGGGAGAAGATGAATCAGAGGAGAACTAAGAGATCGATTAGGGTTCGATTGATCGAGAGAAAAGGAGACCAAATCGAGAGCTAAAAGCAGCGGCTGCTGCTGTTGAATCCGAGCTCGTTCTTGCGGCTATGGATCTGCGATTGGTTGAGATGTAAATAGAGATGGGTTTGTGAGAGATTCAACTCAGTGAATAAGAAGAATTAATGGGTTTCGGTGGTAGTCTCTGCAATTGAAGAAGCTCGAGGAGATGGGTGTTTGAATCTGAAGATTGAAGAAGATAGAGCTACGGTCATCTAATCAAGCCGCGGCGAGATAAAGAAGAAGAGTTGTCACGAGATCGATCTTTGGGTTTTGAGAAGGAATCGATCTTTGCATTGATTCAGGAAAGAATGGGTCAGGTCTGGTTCGATTGTGGTTGAAGGTCATGGGCGAGAAGGTGATTAGAAGCAGAGAAGAAAAGGCGCTGTTGATTAGACGGGTTTTTGAGCTGTTGCTGTCGAATCTCACTGTTGTTGACGGTTTGAGAAAGTGGAGTTCGTAATGGGTTTAATGGGTTTGCTGAATTGATGAGAATGGAGTATAAGAAGCTCAGATAATTGAGCCGCTGTGATAAGAAATTGGAGAAGAATCGATCGCTACTTTAACCGAGATTGAGATAAAGAACATTGCAAAGGGAAGATTGAGGTGATGCTGCTGTGCAATAATGGGCTCTGGTGGTGAGCAAGATTTGGAGCCGGAAGAATTAATCTTGGATGAGATGTTGAGTCAGAGGCGGTGAGTTGTGGTGGTTTGTGCTATAGGCGGAGTGTGTGGGGTTTGTGAAGAAATAAGCAAATTGGTAGTGAAATTGATCTTTGCCCAATTGAAGTCGTGCTAACTTGAATGGGTGAAGTTAAGCACGGGGAATGTTTGAAGTGAAGTTTCGCTTAACTAGATGTATGTTTAGGATGTCACGGGGAGAAGAAAATGGCCTGAAATTATGGCCGGAATTGTCATGAAACGAGGGAAACTGCATCAATCTCCTTCTACCGAGTCAACTCAGCGATTTACTAAACCTGACTCGGTAACTCAGCTGAGTAAGACCAATCAGCTGACTCAGTAGCTGACTCTCATCTGCCTTGACCCGGTTTGACTGACGGTTTGACTTTTGACCGTTAGTCCTAACGGTGGACTGACGGAATATTCCGTCGAATATTCCCTCGACGGTGAAATTCTCAGGTGGCCGGCGGCGACTATTCCGGCCGGATTCCGGCCATAATACCAGTTTTCCGGCGAGCCAAAAATTCCAGAATTTTCTATGGATTTCTCTCATGGGTGTGAAGACTTGGACTAGGAATTGGATGGAGAATTGGGCTCAATTTTGGAAAGAGAAGGTGGAAGAGTTGAGAAAGGCTTGGATTTGGAAATTGAATTGCTAAAGAAAAAGGATTCTATTCCTTGGAAGATTTGGAGAATATTGAAGCTTATAAATAGAGAAGTTTTCTACATCTTTTACACACATCTCTACACACACAACACTTTTCTTTTCTTATTCTTTTTGTGAACTCTTTAGCATGAGTAGCTAATTTTATTATTGATTGAGGATGAATTCCTAGTTCTTAACATGATTTGAGTTTTGTTTCAATTTTATCTTGAAGTTTTTCACATGATTATCGTTTGTTTTTACTAATAGGAATGTTTATTCATTCATTCATGATTGATAGATTGTTTAGAGTGCACGCTAAATTGATTTGTTAATTCAACCTAATTCTAGTATAAGTTAGGGAATACATAATCGTTCTCGACACTTTACACAAGTAGAAAACACGAGACCTTGCGGAGGGATTCCGTGGAGCGATTGTGTGTAAAAACAACGCTAGAAAGTGGACCAAGCGAACCGAGTTTAACTACTAGTACTAAACCTAAATTCATAGATCTTAATGCATTCGGGAATTACATCTTGTAAGCGAACCTCAAGGTGGTTCTTTTGAATAGAATCGATAACTAAGCGGACTTGTTACTCAAAGGAAATAAGGGATTTTGGGGCTAGCTAAGCGGACCTGCTATCCTACGGTTGGTGATAATCTGTGACTAATAACAAGTAGAAAAGAACATAACTTAATTCATTGTTTTGCAACGAAGAAGGATTCCTTGATCTTGTCTCTCTTATTGCTTTCAACTTTATCTTTTAATTGTTTTGTTTACTTTCTTTTGTTTTACACATCCCCCTTTCGTGACAATTTTTACAACTAGAATCTCTTGCTCCTCGTGGGAACGAACTTGACTTCCATTATATTATTTTTAATTGAGTGGAAATAAGATATTAATTTGATTGCACCTACGACACGCATCAAATTTTGGCGCCGTTGCCGGGGAGCAACGGGCGATTTTTAGTTGTTTTTGTTTTTCTTTTTGCTTTATTCTTGCTTTGTTAGATTCTTTACCGTATCTAACTTAGTTTTTGAGAATCTTGTTTCAGGTGTTATACCTTCGGTGAATGCTTAAAGAGGCGGCCAAGAGTCCAATACGTCTTCGATCCGGCACTCAACTAAAGGATTTCATTCGAGCGGTTAACACTCCACTTCCTCCTTCTTCATCAAGTGATTCGGACAAAGAGGAAGAAACAATGGCTGAACGTACACTCAAGGACCTAGCTTCTCACAAGCTTGATACACAACAATGGTGTATCCAAACTAACTCAACCTTCGAGATCAAGCCGGGGTTGATTAGAGAGTTACCAAAGTTCCATGGCATGGTGAATGAGGACCCAAACAAACATCTTATGGACTTCTATACCATAGTTATGGCTATGCTTCCACCGGAGACTAATGCGGATGGAGCAATGTTGAAAGCTTTCCGTTTTCTTTGGCGGGCAATGCTAAGGAATGGTTATATTATTTGCCTTCCGAAGTATCACAACATGGAATGGGATGAAGAAACTTTTCCTCGAGAGATATTTTCACGCATCCAAAGCTACTCAAATTCGCAAGGAGATTTGTGGATTGAAACAACAAGTGGGAGAATCATTGTATGAATGTTGGGAGCGATACAAGAGGTTGGTGGCAAGCTGTCCACACCATCAATTTAGTGACGTTATGATACTCCAATACTTCTACGAATCTCTCAACCCGAGTGATAGGTCTCTTCTTGACGCCGCGGGTGGTGGTGCACTAATGAACAAGACGGTGGCCCAAGCTACCGAGTTGATTGAAAGTATGGCGGCAAACTCGCAACAATTCTACACAAGGGATGAACCCATGGTTAGGCGAGTGCATGAAGTTGGTGATTCATCACATCTTGATCAAAGGATGAGTAACATGGAGATAATGATGCAAAGGATGGCCGCGGTAATTATTCCGGATGGTGAGACCGAACAAGTAAATGCTTTATATCCAAATCAAAGGCCAAGGTACGATCCATACTCGAATACTTACAATCCCGGTTGGAAGGATCATCCCAACTTTAGTTATGCAAATAAGCAAGCGGCGGTTCCCAATCCGTATGAGCAACAAGGTGGTTTCCAACAATCACGTTTTCAACCTCAACAACAATTTCAACCATAACAAGTCAAGGAACGTGATTCTTCAATTGATGACAAGCTCAATGCATTGATGCAATGTATCACTACTTTGGTTCAACAACACCAACAAAAGACTGATTCAAATCAAGGATTTACAAATTCAAGTGGGGCAATTAGCGACCGATGTGAACTTATTGAAAGCGCAAGCATCCACAAAGCTTCCTTCACAAACATTTGTTAATCCAAGAGAGAGCGTTAATGCGATTACTTTGAGGAGTGGGAAACAAGTGGAGCAACCAAATCAACAAGATAAGGTGTATGATGAGAAAGAGGAAATTGAAACCGCACCAAAGGAGAATACATCCCCAACCAACCTACCTAAGGAGACGGTTCCTACTTTCACAACTCCACCCCCATTTCCTAGCCGATTTGCTAATTCGAAGAAAGACTTGGAATACAAGGATATGTGGGACATCCTTAAGAAAGTACAAGTCAATATTCCACTCATTGAAGCTATTCGTCAAATTCCTCGTTGTGCAAAGTTCTTAAAGGAGTTGTGCATGAAGAAGAAAAGGTTAAAAGGAATGAAGTCATGAGTGTGGGGGAGAATGCTTCGAGCGTTCATTCTCAAGAAACTCCCACCAAAATTAAAGGACCCCGGTAGTTTCAATATACCTTGCACAATTGGTAAAACAAGGTTCACTCGAGCTTTACTAGATTTGGGAGCATCGGTTAATGTTATGCCTTCCTCGATTTATGATTCTTTGAATCTTGGTCCTCTTAAGGAAACCGGGGTAGTTCTTGAACTTGCTAACCGATCTAATGTTTACCCGAAAGGGATTATTGAGAATGTTTTGGTGCAGGTTAATGAGCTTGTATTTCCGGCCGATTTCTATGTCTTAGACATGAATGATGAGAATTCTTCCAAGTCTACACCTTTGCTATTGGGTAGACCATTCTTAAGCACCGCAGGAACAAAGATTGATGTCCAAAATGGCACCTTGACTATGGATTTTGATGGTACACTCATCCACTTCAATATCTTTGAGACAACGCGATACCCTAGTGATGTGAAATCATGTTTTCCCGTGAAAGAGGTTGATCCGGGCTAATGAATCTTGCAAGAGCTAAGTCGGGCCGTCGACTTTAAAACAAGCGCTTAATGGGAGGCAACCCATCGGTTTTGTATTTCTTATCCTTTTGCTTTTTGTTATTTCTTTTTCTTGTTTCTTATCATGTTAAAATTTCCCACCTTGACTTTACTAGGAGGATTCAATTACATTGAGGACAATGTAAGGTTTAAGTGTGGGGGAGTGGTTAAGCATGTATTTTAAAAAAAATTAAATTACAAAAAAAAAAAAAAAGTTTTACATAAAACTTCAACTTTTAGAGATTTTAGAGTCCCTAGCATACTTCTAGGTATGTTTACATAGAGATTTTGACCGACATAATTGAACTTGGAAATGTTAGAGAACTACATTCGGATTTCTTGTTTGTTTGAGTGTTAAATAATGGATTTAATCATGCTGGTGATGCGAATTTGGTGCGGGGAGAAATGCGTTATTAGAGTTGCTGATCAATCATTAGTGGAGACTACCCGTATTCATATCATGCGAGGCACCGACCAGAAATTTTTCCATCTACTAAAGAGCTTTCTTTTGAGTGTGTGTCACCGTACGTTAATTCCGGGTAGAATGGTAAGCTACCCAACCTCCCACCAATAGAAGCACTACTCTTTGATCTCTTGAGTGCTAATTTTGTCAATCATGAAGGGTGACGTCTATAGATGAAAGCTTCCTTCTTGTAGTTCGATTTGCAGTTAGCACCATTCTCTCCACACAACGGATCCATAGAAACACTCTCATCATCAACAAGGAGCGACATCAAAATTTACAAGGAAAGTTGGAAAAGTTCAAGGTTTACAAGCAACGGAACGAGAAAAAAGAGCAAATTTCAAATTCAAGTAAAGCAACATACAAAGAGCAGATTTTTACATATATGTTGAGGACTTACAATACAATGAGGTAATTTTATATCCAAGTATGAAGACTTATTTATAAAAGCGAAGAAAATCAAAAGGTGAGAATTATTAAAGTTTATGATTTTGAGGCGATACAAGTTGTGAAGAATCAAGCGGTAAAATACTTCTCCCACGGCCATGGTTGTATTTAATTTCTCTTGTTTCAATTCAAAAAAAAAAAAAAAAAAAAAAAAAAAAAAAAAGAGAAATATTTGTTCTTATTTTTATTTAATGAGCCGTGGGGAAGGAAAATCTATAAGGAAGTTTCAAGCGACAAGGATTATTAAGGTAAAGAGTTACAAATTGTTAAGGATTTATGAAATTCGAGAGTTTATCATCAATAGTTGAAACCGAAGACGAAGAAGATAAAGACGAGGAGCGGAAGACGTTTCTATTGGATGCCGTGAGTGGTGTTATCATAATTGGCGATCGGATGTGAAGGTGAGTAAGTAATCTCATCCTCAATAATAAATGGTTGATTTCCTTTCTTAGAGATCGTCGAAAAAATGGTTTTTCAAAATGTTAAAAGATGTGGGTTTTTAAAAATATTTCGGAAGTTGTCCTTCCCACCATTCAACGTGTTGCAGGAATTCTCTCTTCATTCCTACCTGCACACATGTGAGACCCATAAAAAAGCCGTCTTTTTGAGTGCAATTATCATAAAATCCTTTTGGTGAGGCAGAAGTCGAGGCGAAATGCTTATTGATCGTTTCTCAAACACGCGTAATCTCATTATGGTGTGGTTATTTCTCACTCAACATTTAAGAATGAGAATATGCTCTTTAGTATTTCTAACTTCTTATTACTAGCATGCAGAAACTCTATGTTCTCATAACTCTTTGGATGCTTAGGACGCTGGAACGCTTTGAAGTTGTGAGTTTTTAGTTTGATTTGCTCGAGGACTAGCAAAGTCTAAGTGTGGGGGAATTTGATAGGGTGTAGAATACATCCTATTTGCTATCTATTGTTTATGCTTTCTTTGCTATTTTTCTTGTAAATTATGTATTTTACGCAAGTTTTGAGTTTTGTAGCTACTTTGGAGTCACATGGAGGAAAAGAAGAAGAAATTACTCAATTTGAGAAAAAAAAGGCAAAATTGTCATTTCAGGGGCAAGCACTATCTGGAGTCCAGTCCAGGTTAAGGGGTAACTCTTGGAGGAATACTAAACGCAGTCCGTATGAGGTTAAGGGGCTGTCATCGAGTTAGCCCTTATCACTGTGACCCGGACACGGAATAACCTACCCTCATCTAACCCTAACATCGAGAGAGTTTATCTCTCATTTGTTCGAAAACTCTTGAAAATGAAATAGAGGCACAAATGGAAGCTTAGGGAGAAGATGAATCGAGGAGAACTAAGAGATCGATTAGGGTTCGATTGATCGAGAGAAAAGGAGACCAAATCGAGAGCTAAAAAGCGAGCTGGGCTTCTGTTGAATCCGAGCTCGTTCTTGCGGCTATGGATCTGCGATTGGTTGAGATGTAAATAGAGATGGGTTTGTGAGAGATTCAACTCAGGGAATAAGAAGAATTAATGGGTTTCGGTGGTAGTCTCTGCAATTGAAGAAGCTCGAGGAGATGGGTGTTTGAATCTGAAGATTGAAGAAGATAGAGCTACGGTCATCTAATCAAGCCGCGAAGCAGATAAAGAAGAAGAGTTGTCACAGATCGATGCTGGGTTTTGAGAAGGAATCGATGCTTTGCAATTGATTCGGGGAAAGAATGGGTCGATCTGGTTCGATTGTGGTTGAAGGCCGTGGCTAAGAAGGTGATTGCGAAGCGAGAAGAAGAAAAGGCGCCGTGATTAGACGGGTTTTTGAGCTGTTGCTGTCGAATCTCACTGTTGTTGACGATTTGAGAAAGTGGAGTTCGTAATGGGTTTAATGGGTTTGCTGAATTGATGAGAATGGAGTATAAGAAGCTCAGATAATTGAGCCGTTGTGATAAGAAATTGGAGAAGAATCGATCGCTGCTGTAACCAGGATTGAGATAAAGAACATTGCAAAGGGAAGATTGAGGTGATGCTGCTGTGCAATAATGGGCTCTGGTGGTGAGCAAGATTTGGAGCTGGAAGAATTAATGCTGGATGAGATGTTGAGCTGTAGGCAGTGAGTTGTGGTGGTTTGTGCTATAGCTGGAGTGTGTGGGGTTTGTGAAGAAATAAGCAGCTGTTGGTAGTGAAATTGATGCTGCCCAATTGAAGTCGCTGCTAACTTGAATGGGTGAAGTTCTGGCACAGGGAATGCTGAAGTGAAGCTGCTTAACTAGATGTATGTTTAGGATGTCACATGGAGAAGAAAATGGCCTGAAATTATGGCCGGAATTGTCATGAAACAGAGGAAACTCTGTCTGAATCTCCCTTCTACCGAGTCAACTCAGCGATTTACTAAACTCCGACTCATTAACTCACCGAGTAAGACCAATCACCTGACTCGATGAGCGACTCTCATCCGCCTTGACCCGGTTTGACTGACGGTTTGACTTTTGACCGTTAGTCCTAACGGTGGACTGACGGAATATTCCATCGAATATTCCCTCGACGGTGAAATTCTCAGGTGGCCGGCGTCGACTATTCCGGCCGGATTTCGGCCATAATACCAGATTTTCCGGCGAGCCAAAAATTCCAGAATTTTCTATGGATTTCTCTCATGGGTGTGAAGACTTGGACTAGGAATTGGATGGAGAATTGGGCTCAAATTTGGAAAGAGAAGGTGGAAGAGTTGAGAAAGGCTTGGATTTGGAAATTGAATTGCTAAAGAAAAAGGATTCTATTCCTTGGAAGATTTGGAGAATATTGAAGCTTATAAATAGAGAAGTTTTCTACATCTTTTACACACATCTCTACACACACAACACTTTTCTTTTCTTATTCTTTGTGTGAACTCTTTAGCATGAGTAGCTAATTTTATTATTGATTGAGGATGAATTCCTAGTTCTTAACATGATTTGAGTTTTGTTTCAATTTTATCTTGAAGTTTTTCACATGATTATCGTTTGTTTTTACTAATAGGAATGTTTATTCATTCATGATTGATTGATAGATTGTTTAGAGTGCACGCTAAATTGATTTGTTAATTCAACCTAATTCTAGTATAAGTTAGGGAATACGTAATCGTTCTCGACACTTTACACAAGTAGAAAACACGAGACCTTGCGGAGGGATTCCGTGGAGCGATTGTGTGTAAAAACAACGCTAGAAAGTGGACCAAGCGAACCGAGTTTAACTACTAGTACTAAACCTAAATTCATAGATCTTAATGCATTCGGGGAATTACATCTTGTAAGCGAACCTCAAGGTGGTTCTTTTGAATAGAATCTGATAACTAAGCGGACTTGTCACCAGTGAAATAAGGGATTTTGGGGCTAGCTAAGCGGACCTGCTATCCTACGGTTGGTGATAATCTGTGACTAATAACAAGTAGAAAAGAACATAACTTAATTCATTGTTTTGCAACGAAGAAGGATTCCTTGATCTTGTCTCTCTTATTGCTTTCAACTTTATCTTTTAATTGTTTTGTTTACTTTCTTTTGTTTTACACATCCCCCCTTTCGTGACAATTTTTACAACTAGAATCTCTTGCTCCTCGTGGGAACGAACTTGACTTCCATTATATTATTTTTAATTGAGTGGAAATAAGATATTAATTTGATTGCACCTACGACACGCATCAGAATATAACCCCGCCATTTAAAAAAAAAAAGAGAAATGATAGGTATATATATATAAAGAAAAAAAGAGAGAAAAATATAGGCAAGGAGATGACAAGTACCTGAAAACTAGCAGCAGGCTTGCGCACATCCATTCGAGGGGGCTTGCGGTCAGAGAATTACTTCAACCCTTTCCTTGACTTTGATGGGTCATAGCCTTTAGGGGGATCCCAAGAAGTCACTAAGGGTTCTAAGGAACGACCTTTGGTGCCTGAACTGAGATGGTGTGTGGCAGCTACATCATCATCAAGTTTAATCCTACCAGATACATGATGCGTCCGAAGATCCTCGTAAGACAAGTCACGAGGAGGAGACGATTCACGCAGGAGGAAATTCAAAGCCCGACGACGCATGAAAAGCTGATATTCATGGGAACCCTCGGTAAATGCTAAAGGGCGCTCGGGAACGGGTTGCCTAAACGAAAAATTGATTCCCCGATCACTTATACGCGTCGGTCCTTTAAAGACAAAATGATCGAAGCTGGCGACGACATCCCCAATATCAGAGCTTCTCAAAGGGGGAAACCTCTGAGGAATCGCTTGGTCAAATCCAACTTGCCGAGATGTACGATCGGGATTATAAGACACAACAATAAACTTACCCGCGTGGAAGCCAAGAAGATAACCAGGCAACACCGCCATCACCGAGTCGAAATCCGACTCATTCAAGAGTTGCGTCGATTCCAGTTCTATATCGAGTGACGAAGTAAAATCATAATGCGTGGGACCCGATCGACCATCATGACAGGGAAATGACACAAAATCCTTAGCCACGTCCAGGTACTGAGCTATATCGCCTTTGGGCACTTTCTCGTTACCCTGCCAAAGAGCCATCCGCGGATAACCGTAAGTAACCGGGATCTTATTAATCGAGCCATCGTCTTGTTCAACATCCTCCTCACGATGGATTTCTAGCTCGTTGGGATCAGGTGCATACGGGGAGACATGCTCCTAGGACCACGCTTGCATAAAAGAAGACGGGATGTAAGTCTCAAACTTGTGGGCCGAACCCACTGTCTGGAGATCATGGAAGAATAAATCCAAATGACGGTATAAGCCGCCCATAAACATTGGTGCAAGCGGAAAGGAGACTCCACGAGATAACAACACCGCCATTGGCACAAGTTCGCTTTTGATTGTATCCTGGGGACTATACTCAAACACATCATGACAAAGCCAAAATAGAATATAAGCGGCCAACTCGGCACGAGGGTTTGCCTCCTTCCGCTTGGGAGGGTGAACTTTTCCATCTACCAACCGCGGAGCCCAATATTTAATCCAAAGGGAAAAAGAAGCGCGCCGGTTTGTCTTGGTTACACACTCATGACCTACTTTAGCTGGAGTTGACGAGCCATGAATCGCCTCATGGGCACAGATCGAACTAGCAAGCAAGCGTTCACCCGTTGCACGCCTCAAACAGGTTTCCTTCTTCTCCTTAGTCATTGCGGCCTTCCCCTTGGCAGCATGCGATGGTATCCCTTTCTAAGCCACGTCAGTGATCTTTTACTCTTTTCCCCATTTCGTCGGTGCCTGAACTTTCCTCACTAACTCATTCCGACAGACGTCTTTACTGAAAAGATGAGGATACCCAAATATACCTCAATCTAAAACTTTTCCACCTATAAGTCCTTTCTCCGAAAGTGATTGTCTATGGACTGAGTCGAGACAATACAACTAATCGGTTCACACTTCGTGTGATCGTCTATAATACGATATAGAGACAATACAACAACGAAGTATGTTTACTTGATAAGAGGTTCGGACTTAACCAAACACAATAGGATTACTATCAAGTAAATAAGAATTAACTTTTGTGTATTTTACTTCTAATTATAATAAAAACAATTATAATTGCGGAAATAGAAAAGTAAAAGACACAACAAGATTTTGTTAACGAGGAAACCGCAAATGCAGAAAACCCCTGGACCTTTTCCAGAATTGAATACTCTCAGGATTAAGCCGCTATACAAAATCAAACCAACTTCGTATAGTTGAGACCAAGCAACTAAACCTATAGTTCACCTAGTTCCGTCTGTATTCCCACGCCTCCAACTTATAAATAAGTCACGTACTTGGAACAATTCCTTTGGTTCATATTCCAAACACTAAAGGAACAACAAATATGTTTGGTAGCAACTCTTTTCAACCAAGTGATATGAGTTCGACAAAAGGCTCTTCCGTTTATCTCAATAAACTCATTTTTCAGGTCCTTAGATCTATCTACTAACAATTACCGAAGTAACCGTCAAGATTTTGCAATCAATACTTTTAATCACAAGGAAACGTATTGATGCCGATCTACTCAACTAATCAATCCAATCTACCACAAGGATAAACTGATTATAGTTGGATCCTCTTTAACCGAAACAAGTATTGTGCACACCAAAGATTATGAACCCAAATCAGAAATCTTCAAAGTCTTCTTTATCTTCAAATCTTCTTAGATCTTCAATAAACACCTGCACACAATCAACTTGAATCTCTTGTGATCAATCACGCACAGAACGGAGTCTGTTAACAATGGATTATCACAAGACGTCTTTAGATATACAAACAGTCTAAAGATCCCCGTCGAAACTTCGATCTAGTTTGAGTGAATCTTATATCAGAAGAGAAGATTCTAAAGCATAAACAAACTAGGTGCAATCAAAGTTCAACAACCATTAGTCAATTAAATCAATCGAAAACTAATAATAAACTGCAATTATCTGGTTTCCCACCAACGGTACTAATAGAGCTTCTCAATCCCAAAGAAGTCTTTAAATTGAGCGACCGAAAGAGATTTCGCCTAATTAGGTTACTTTCCTCTTCGAATAGGCGGCTCCACCAGTTTCAACACAACTAGGTAGTTTTGCTGGCTATGAGGATTAGTTTTCTAGAAATGCAAACTTTGGTATTTATAGACCAAGGAAGTTTGTACACCAAGGAATTTCCAAAACCGAAATATTCTCAAGATATGCAATATATTCCAGATTCGGTTTCCATAATTCCTGGAAATGCTTTGTCCAAACATTGACCGAAAATCTCTTATAAAATCTCCAATTAGTAAATGCACATTACCAATTTTCATTTTCCAAAAATAAAATTTAAAACGTTAATTAAAAGATTCTCAACTTATTTTTCGATCCGGGATTTTCCTTTAGCTATTAAGGAATATCTTTGAACAATAAAAGATAAGCGTTACTGCACATGTTCAAAGTATGTCGACATCTTTACTTTGTAAGTCCTCTTTCATACTTACAATCTTGAAACCGATTTGCCACACTTCCAAATGAGTTTAAAATTGGTTCATCTGACTTTGAAGAACTATGTGATTGATTAAGAACACTCAATCACAAATCATGGGTTTCACGGTTCTACCAAAACAAGTTTCGGTTCTACCTCCGTGTGAGTATTGTGCATAGTCACACTAGCTTTCCAAAAATTCGGTTGACTAGGTACTAGGATCGGTTCCCCACATACTTATGGTAACTACTTGTATTTGCTGCACATGTCCATAGGATCGGTTCCCCTTTCACTAAAAACTTGTTGCACATGTTCATAGGATCGGTTCCCCCATCTACTAAAAACGTGTTGCACCTCTTACAAGGATCGATTCCCCCTTGTGATCGGTTGCACCTTCATAGGATCGGTTCCCCTTTGCGTAGAGTTGGTCATACCAATAACACCAAATCGATCATACCATCTCAGGTGATTACTTAAGATCGGTTTCACTAATAAAAGTCATACCAATACAAAAGTCAGGCCTTGTGAATAGTTTTACCAAGAACATAAACAAGTCATGAGCGGTTATACTAATCACACATATTGGTAGTTCAAAAGATATGCATTGAATAACAATACCAATAAGCCTAGCGATTTCCCTTTCGATTCACGAAACAAGTTCATGAATTTACTTCCTTTAAACTAATGTAAAACATTGTTTTCTAGGATGAAATCTTCATCTCATACCCATACATAATCACAATAGCATTCAAACGATTATGTCGATGTCTTATATACGAAGTTCAAAAGATAAGCGTTATACTTCGTATTGTATTGCGTAATACTACGTCTAACTAGAGTGTAATCATTCATGCTTGGCAGTTATGTTTTCAATATGCACGACTTGAAAGATACGTTAGGGAATGAAACAGTTCAAGTCAAATATCACTAACCTCAAGTGGAAGGATGATGTTGTCGTTGTAGCTCCTTATTTCTTCACTTCTTCAAGTCTTCGCAATACTTGTAATGTCTCATATCCTAATACTTTCAAGCTAACCTATACGAAGTTGACTCTAGTACATAATCAAGTGACTCTTTAAATGAGTTTTGGTTCACTAAAATATGACAACCAAACTTAACATACCAACGCTTGGTGGGTTCAACCGAGCTATGCTCTAACAATCTCCCCCTTTGTCAATTTTAGTGACAAAACTCTTACATCATATGGATAAACAAATTACAAGAATTCATTACACATACGCTTGATTCCCAAATTCAACAGCACAATAACCTGTATACATTCAATCCATAAATGCCGCTGTTGACATTATAATAACAAAGCTAATACTCCCTCTAAAGGTAAGATAGGTGGATTTTATCAATCCGCACGTCTTTGTTATTCCTTTGTAGTCCATATAACTACAAGTATCATATGATATGCTACTCCCCCTTAGTCTATGCTTTACTCTTTCGTTAGATAAATGTTTAAGCACCAATGTCCTTTCCCTTAGTGATACCAATCAATATAAATCAATACCAGTATCACTTGTTTACTCCATATATTTCTCCCCATTTTTGTCACAAAATGACAAAGGAACGAGCAAATAAAGGACAAACCGAAAGGATCTTACAAATCCTAAAATAGACTTGCAAACCTATAAGAGTTAAGCACGAGGGTTCCACACACCATTTTTGATAGCCAATATCAAAACCAAAACTACAAAGTAATTTTGTTTTAATATGTTACCAAGGAAACAATTGACCGAAGCAATTTTCCCTAATAGTTTAGCAAACCAAAAATCGACAAAGCACCTTAGTTCCTTTGCTAAACCGATTGTACAAATACAACCGCTTGTTCGATAAGACCAAAATAAAGATAACTCTATTTTTCTCATCAGGTTCTAATTATCCATATAACTTAGACCTTTAACTTTTAAACAAGACAAGTAATAGGTTAGTTAACTAGCATTCCTTGTTAAGGCATTCGATTAGATTTGAATAACCGAAACCTCCACTTTGATAAGTCTAACTAAGATCAGAATTAACTTAGTTTCTCTTATCCAGAATTGAATTGGACTAAACAATTCATCCCGTAAACCTTTTCTTTCGTTAAGCCATAAACAATTCATACAAACCAAATAAATCAACTTGCATAATTATTCACCTCAACTGGAAGCAATTGAAACAACATAGACATTAAAGCACCGAAATTTTGTAAACCTAAACGATTGATACCAAACAATAAAGCAAGATAAAAATAGTTTTTCTTAACCGGAAACAATTGAATTACACACACATCCATACACAAATAATGGAATAAAACATCAATTGTACCGAAACTTTGTTAAGCAAAAGCAATAAATATACGCAATAAACTCAGGCTTTTCTTAAACAAGAAAACGATAACTAACAAAGTCGTTACCTCAAATTTCGCATCCTCTTCTCCAATATGTTTGCATCTTCTTCCAGGGAGAATTGATATTGAAATATCATTATACTATCATCCTTATGCAAAATAAAAGAATAACAACAACCAACCTTTACCATAGAAAGGTTGAAAACCGGTTTTAACTATTGCAAGCAAAAGTTGAAACCACGAAACACATATGCTTTTATGCTAAACCAAACGATTCAATATCTTGTGACTTTTTCACATATTGTTTCAATCAAAACCCCTCATGATGCTTTGATAAAGCCTACCAACATGGGCTAGAACTTAATCCTGCTAAACCAAAAAGTCACCCAAACCATAAGGGTTCACAACATATGAGATCGAATATCAAGGTTAGAAAACCGAAATCAAACATCCCATACACATACATAGAAATAAGATAAAGCATTCAAGCACAAGCTATGTAAACATAAACTATCACAAGAAAATTATAAATCAAATAATTTTATTCATAATAAGATAGTCTTATTCATAAATAGACTTTATTGAAAAATCAAAAACTACTGTCTATTTTTATTTTTCTTTGTAACTCAATCATTGGGAAGAACATTCCTTGGGATCAAGTACTTTTTGTCGCTCTTCTTCAATTTTCGATTCTTGGTTCCAAAACTCTGATTCAATTTTTTGAATTCCTTTAAGAGTTTCTGGATCTTTTTGAGCAGCAAGGCCCAGTTGGATCTGAAAACAATCAAGTTGTTTACCAAGTTTTTCAAGATGAACAAGAAGAGACTTGTTGTTGGAATTTGGTGAAATTCTTTTAACAACTTCATTGCGGGTTTGTCCCCCAATCATTTGACTTATAGTCTTATTAGTCACAGCATTAATGCTTATCATATCATCAAAGTCGTCTCATGCGATCAATTCACAAATTCTGGTAGTTATACACGGAAAACCGAGATGTCTCTTGATACCATAAGATGAGATAGAATCTGATATCATGATCATTTGGCTGACAATGATTCCACAGAGATCTATTTGAGAATCTTCTTTCAACAGAAAATAGACAAATTCAGCAAACGTTCTTATCCCAAACTGACTCATCTCTTGTGCTTGCAAATATGGTTGCTAAGGCAAGTTTACCGAAAACCCTAAGATGAAAGGGTATATCCTTTGTTGGTAATCTATCATTTTCCCAGGCAGCCTTCTTTCCAATGAGACATGTTGAAATGGTATCGTGTTCAATTTCAACTCCAGTAATCAAGTGATTACATTCCACATTGTACTCAATAGCATTAGAATTTTTCTTACGATCAACATAATAGATTCCTTGACCAACAAGAGTCACAAAGCTGAGTTTTTTGTGATCAACATTGTGTATGTTGGCATATAACACTCTTACCATATCAGGTGAATATTCTTCGAGATCAAAAAGATTTCCCCAGTTCTGATCTTGAACAAACTTCACATAATCCTTATTTTGGACATCAGGATCAAACTTCTTTTCAGTAGTAAATTCCATTCCCTTGAGTGTTTCGTATTTTCTAAAGCAAGAGCTGTCAACGAAACGTGCAAATTCATGCTTGTTATCAATACTGTTAGGAAATCTGATCCTATCAATATCATCATATCTGACCTGATCATCAGTAGATTTGATTCTTGATTTCCTTTTTCTTATACTTGCGAAACTATGAAAAACCCTAGTTACGGTTTTGACCAATCTTCCCCAATATGTTTGAATACATAGCAAGAGGTTATCTTTTATAGGAAGACTTGATATCAAAAACCGGAAATAACTAGTTTTAGGAAATGCTATCAAAATCGGAAACCAATGCTTGTGGGAAAACAATTCCGATTTTGTATCTAGGTCTTTCTTTTGGAAAACCTGTTTTTCATGGACTGGATCTTCATTTCGGATTGATTCCATATTTTTGTCCAAAAATCTGTTTACTCTTTTATTACCAGAATTTGATAATATCACTTGAAATTTACTCAAGAATTTACTAGAATATACAGAGATAAATTTGAACAAAATATGATATTTGTTAATATCAGAATCATATTCCCTGTAGTATTTTAAAAGATCACTTGCTTCATTAAAACAGTTGTGAGGTGTATGAAGCAATCCATTGTTAATAGAGATATTAACTGAAAACTCATTCCTTGTAGGAACACATATCTTCCAAAATCGCCTCCTAGACGGCAATTCATTGACAGTATTTGATCTGAAAAATGTACATATATATACTTTGGTAGTTTATCCAAATATATTCAAGATTCCAGATTTCTCTAGAACACAATGGTCATGGTTCATATAATGAAAAATTCTGAGAGGAATCTTATGCATTTTCGAGATACAACATGTCTCATAGAGTATTGTATCATTACTACTAAACATGTTAGTATCCAAGACAATGATATACAATTCTATGATATCCCACTGATTATGTAAGTTTTCCAAGACATACATGGACATAATTCCAATCCCTAAAACATTTAGGAACAAGAGCATTACAAACTTCATTCGCGTTTTCCACCACGAATTTTTGAAATAGTCAAATACTACCGTTATGTTAACTGAATCGACCATTAGATTCAATTTCTTATAGGTTGGATCGCACCAAACACATATTGTTAGATCTTTTCGTGTTTTCCTGCTCTGATACCAATTGAAAAGACGAGTGTACCCAAATATACCTCAATCTAAAACTTTTCCACCTATAAGTCCTTTCTCCGAAATTGATTGTCTATGGACTGAATCGAGACAATACAACTAATCGGTTCACACTTCGTGTGATCGTCTATGGATACGAGATCGAGACAATACAACAACGAAGTATGTTTACTTGTGTTTATGGGTGAAAACTATTTCTGCCGGTTTTGGTAATTTGGGGTGTGTGGATGAGAAATGAGTCTAAACCTTAAACAAATGCACTGCGCGGTGAGTGCTTGTAGATTCGAGAGATCAATCTGTGCAAGTCCGGCCTAAACCAAGAAATGGCCGTTCCAGACTTGTTTCGGTCACAAAGTGAAGGAGATGGGGTTGATCTTAGGGACGAAAGCGAAGAAGGTGTTGAGAATGTGAAGGTGTTGGCTATGAATGACTTGTATTAGAAAGCTGAACTGGCTTGCAGGGTGTAAGCTATCAGTTCCGGTGTTTGAATACAATTGTATCAACACTTGCCTCTGTTGTCTGGACTTGTCTTGTTTTTGGAAATAGGGAGGAGAACCTATTTATACAAGTCATTTGAGCCTTATTCACGTATCTCGTGGGAAGTGGAGAAAGTGGAGTGATGGAGTAGTGGAGTAATGTGTTAGTGTCACACAACCAAGGCTTGCCCACTTCACCCATCATCACTTAACCGTCCATGACTTCCTGACACGCTCTTGTGATGGCGCGTTGCATGCTGCACGCTGTAAACCGCAAGACCAATACCCCAATATGTATCCCCCAGTTTGTGACATGATTGATGTCTCGAGTGTGTGGATCGTGGGACCCACAAAAAGTTGCATGTAATGCTAGATTAAATAACTAAGTTATTTAGGAAGTCGATACTTGTGAAGTATCATGTGTATTCTATGCAGTATCGCATCATCATGGTGTGGTAGAGTGACGGGTGGTGATTACCATGACGCCTCACCGACCAATTAACTCGACCCAGGGGTTGTATAACCAAGCCGGTGAAGTTGGACGGACGAGATGATCTTTGAGACACTCATCTGCGACGGTTGATGGAATTAGGGTTTTGAAGAGGTGCGCATGCATCACTCTTGACTTAGGTCGAAACCAAGCATGGGAAGTGTTTTGGAAAGGACCGACCGGGCATGCGTGTAGACAGCATGCCGGTGTACACATCCGTACCTCACTGTCTCATGAAGGTGCGATCTAGGCCACTCAATTTGACCGGTAAAGAGGAGTGGTTGAGATCGATTTTGCAACATAAATCCGGTGCCGCAAAAGCCGCGCATCATGCCCACTTCGGGCGCGCGTTCCAAGATGACCAATCTTGGTCGGTCTTGGCCGATCGGTCTGGCGTGTAGGTGGTTGGATGGTGTTCACGCTTATACCTGACTGTCCCATGAAAACGTGATCTGAGCCAATCAAATCGTCCGGCGAAGTTGAGCGGTCGAGATTAGTTGCAATTGGGAAGTGTATCCACGCTAGTTTGGGCAGACGATTTGGGATAACCAGGCATTGTATGCCTTGGTCGACCAGGTAAGGAGATTGATGGGTCCACGGTGGTCATGTTGGTATGACCGGACCTGCTTAACCTGGCGGTACTGATCTTCATGCTGAGAAGTCTAGCGGTACTGATATTCATGCTGAGAAGTCTAGCGAAACCGCTCCTTTTCCAGACCATGACAGAGATGATGCAAGCTCGGTTGGACAAGGCGCCTCACTAAGTGATCTTGTTGATGGGGCCGTGATGGAAATTAGCACCCGAGCGAAGTAGATATCGGGAGGAATGTAAGAGAGGCAACATCCGTTATTGTTGAGGTGGCTCCCCTTGAAGAACGTTCGAGCGGGTTCCAATCAATAAAGCCGTCATGGCGACTTCTTCGAAAGACCTCCCCGCAACCGACAAGGCTCCTGTGATCCGGTGAAGTATTGGTAGCGCAACCTGGAGCTTTGTTCGATCCTCCTTTCACCGTCCCTTATCCAGTCATGTGTTGGTTGGAGGATTCAAATGTACCAGCTCGGTTCGAAGAGTTGTACACGGCGATATGGGAGAAACACGGCCACATTGCTACCACTACGAAGCTCAAAAGTTGTCTTGCATTGGTCAACCGCGTTCAGAGGCTTTATTTTCTATCCATGGGATGAGCGTCACAACCGGTCGAACAGCTTTCGAGGAGATGATTGAAGACCTGGAAGTGCCATCGAGATGTGTTTGTGCGGACGACTTCAATGCTCCTTGGTTCCTCAAAGGGTTCTCCGAGATTCAGGAGCTACAGAAATTACAAGATGAAGCCCCTTCTGCAGAATGTGTCACTCGCCAGGAAGAAGAGGTTGAAAAGTTGTCTGAGGAGTTGAAGTTGAAGCAGGCCGTACTTCAAAGGATGAAAGTCGCTCTTGCCCAAAAGGACGAGTTGTTGCTGAAGGACTTTCCTTGAAGGATTCGTGCCATATACTTATCTCTTCTTTTAGATGTTTTTCTTTTTGAGTGATAGTGAGGATTTCCTTTCATAATTTGACTTAGGTTTTGAATTAATAGGTAATTAAATTGGTTTATTTTGAGATAGTTTTGTGAATAACTTTTCTTAAAGAGGTTATTTTAAATGGAATTTGCATCTTGGTCATGAATGATTGCACATGTCATATGAAATTGCAAATGTCGCATAAGAGGGAAGTATGAATGGAAACAAACATGGCATTTGATCATTGAGCCTCTTTCTCTATGTGCGGGATGCCAAGTCCCCAGTGAATTCTAAAACTATCTTTATTGTAAAATTGTTAAGTAGAACTTACTTGCTTTTGAAGCCTTACTTGTATCAAACCGAAGTAGCCTCTCTAAGGAAATCGTCCGCATTAATCTCCCAGATAGGGAAAGCTATTCCTCTGAATTAAGCTTCTTCTGAACAATGCGTTTCAAAGCGTTGCATTCACTGGTAGGGTGGTGAAGGAACCGATGGAAATGACAATACCTCGGGTCCATTACTTCTTGATCAGTTGGTGGACGCCATTCAGAGGTAGCTCCACCTCTCTGCTTCGCACCCACGCCTCCAACAACTCCAAAATCTTTTCCATTGGGAACGGAAAGTGTAGGTACTTGAGTCTAGCTCTTCCCGCGTCCGTGGGTGTTGTGGTGTCTCTACATGGTTTTGATGTGGAGCACGTTTCGGAGATGAAGTTGGAAGACTTGTGAGTGCCATCATATCTGCGGATCGCTTGCCCGGGTAAAGGGATGTGGAAGGTGTCGTAATATCACCGCCGAGTGATCGAATGAACGCTCCCATCCTCTCGTATTCACGTATTCCTTGATTGATCTCTCCTTCCTCAAGCATTTCTTGGCTTGGTTGACATGGTCGATGCGGATTGGACAGTCTTAGGGCTTCAACAAGGGTCTTGAGATATAAATCTTCTAGCAGGGCTCCGTAGGCTGCAGGCTCCCTTTCTTTATCTGGCAGACGTTGTAGTACTCCGGACAAGTCCTTTCCTCTGTGGAGCCTCGAGTCTCCATTGTTGGCTGGACCATGTTGTTCATCTTTACTGAGTCTCTTGCGATTACGCGCTCTTTTTGCTTCTCCACCGGTAAAGGTGTGACCCCTGGCTAAGGATCCAGCGTTTCTCGTAATGTCTAAGTAGATGTCTGTCGACCCTCCTTGTAATTGTGCTGTTATATCATTCAAAAGGCGGAATGTTTCGCTCTGTCTTCTAGCGATACCAGCTTGATTTGCCAAGACATCTTCCAGCATTCTAGCTATACTTCCCATGGTATCTGAACCACCCGTGGTTTCCTGGTGAGGATACATCGCGAGATGAAAACCGAAAAATTGAGAATACAATTTTTTTGCAAATCGAGAGATCCACCTCCCACTGTGGTCGCCAATTGTTTATGGGTGAAAACTATTTCTGCCGGTTTTGGTAATTTGGGGTGTGTGGATGAGAAATGAGTCTAAACCTTAAACAAATACACTTCGCGGTGAGTGCTTGTAGATTCGAGAGATCAATCTGTGCAAGTCCGGCCTAAACCAAGAAATGGCCGTTCCAGACTTGTTTCGGTCACAAAGTGAAGGATATGGGGTTGATCTTAGGGACGAAAGCGAAGAAGGTGTTGAGAATGTGAAGGTGTTGGCTTTGAATGACTTGTATCAGAAAGCTGAACTGGGTTGCAGGGTGTAAGCTATCAGTTCCGGTGTTTGAATACGATTGTATCAACACTTGCCTCTGTTGTCTGGACTTGTCTTGTTTTTGGAAATAGTGGGAGAACCTATTTATACAATTCATTTGAGCCTTATTCACGTATCTCGTGGGAAGTGGAGAAAGTGGAGTGATGGAGTAGTGGAGTAATGTGTTAGTGTCACACGACCAGGCTTGCCCACTTCTCCCATCATCACTTAACCGTCCATGACTTCCTGACACGCTCTTGTGATGGCGCGTTGTACGCTGCACGCTGTAAACCGCCAGACCAATACCCCAGTATGTATCCCCCAGTTTGTGACATGATTGATGTCTCGAGTGTATGGATCGTGGGACCCACATAAAGTTGCATGTAATGCTAGATTACTAAGTTATTTAGGAAGTCGATACTTGTGAAGTATCATGTGTATTCTATGCGATCTTTGCATCATGGTGTGGTAGAGTGACGGGTGGTGATTACCATGGCGCCTCACTGACCAATTAACTCCTGACCAGGGTTGTATAACCAAGCCGGTGAAGTTGGACGGACGAGATGATCTTTGAGACACTCATCTGCGACCATTGATGGAATTAAGGTTTTGAAGAGGTGCGCAGGCATCACTCTTCGGCTTGGTCGAAACCAAGCATGGGAAGTGTTTTGGAAAGGACCGACCGGGCATGCGTGTAGACAAACATGCCGGTGTACACGTCCGTACCTCACCTGTCTCATGAAGGTGCGATCTAGGCCACTCAATTTGACCGGTAAAGAGGGGTGGTTGAGATCGATTTTGCAACATAAATCTGGTGCCGCAAAAGCCGCATCATGCCCACTTCGGGCGCGCGTTCCAAGATGACCAATCTTGGTCGGTCTTGGACGATCGGTGCAGCGTGTAGGTGGGCTGGTGTTCACGCCTAACGTGATCTGAGCCACTCAAATTGTCCGGCGAAGTTGAGCGGTCGAGATTAGTTTGCAATTGGGAAGTGTATCCACGCTAGTTTGGGCGGACGATTTGGGATAACCAGGCATGGTATGCCTTGGCCGACCCGGTGAGGAGATTGATGGGTCCACGGTGGTCATGTTGGTATGACCGGACCTGCTTAATCTAATCTTGGGCCCTCCATTCGTGCGGAGAAGATGGACGCTCGTGATGCTCAAAACCCTAATTTTGGCTTTCACGGCCGTGTAACCATGCTTTATTCGGGCGTACGAATTGGGATGACCAACCATGGTTGGTCCTGACCGATTGGTCAGGTATGTAGGCGGGCCCACGGTGATTGTGTTGACATGCTCTGGGGCCTTTTGAATCTACATCTACACCCTCCATCTATACTGCGAAGATGGATGGTTGAGACATGTTTGTGACACATGTAATGTGCCGCAAGCCCTAATTTAGGGTTTTCCGCCCATACCGCTCTGGTTTGGACGTTTTGGCAAGCTATGCCAATCTGGAGGCCGACCATGCGGGGTCCGCGTTGGTTCGGCAACGAATATTCCATACCTGCTTGGGGGTTATGGAATTGATCTGGGTCATCCAATCATGCTGGTGAAGTTGGATGATCGAGATCATATCCATACTGATACGGACAGTCCGGATGCTCAATCGGGCTAGTATAACACACCGAGAGTTGCTCAATCGGGCTAGTATAACACACCGAGAGTTGCGGCTTTGTCGGGTATTTCGTACATGCTTTCATTATAATGCTTGGAGGTTCGTGTTGCTCTGCGGAGAGCAACACCCAGTCGTCATGCCGCACTGATAATGAGTACAGGAAATACAAGGCTGCTCACGCATTAATTAATAATGCTATAAATTCACAGAGTATATGGGATTGTTGCTACATGCTCCAACCTGGATGAATTTCGTGTATTTAATTCACAGAATGGGTTTGTTGTCACATGCTCCATTCTAGGTGAATTAGTAAAGTGAAGAAGTATTCAACACTTATTAATGGCTTTATCTTTTACAAGATGTTAGCGCATAATTTTAAGTTTTTACAGTTTTAACCTTAAATGAAAATCCACCATCAACATTAAGTCCCCTACCTAGCACATAATGGTTACACTATTGTGGGGTAGGCATGAGATGGTGACATACATATGTGAGAAAGACAGGATAAAGGAAGTTTACCCGGAAGAGTATTGACCGACCGCTAGTTGTCCATGCCGTTGTGCTTGTATGGAATCCTTTGGTGGGACCGGTTTCCTTCTTTGGGTATTTGAATCAAAAGAGGAAACCAAATAAAAGAGGAATCCTTGTTCTATTGGGATTCTTCTAATTTTTGTCTATAAAAGAGACCAACCCCTTTTTCTTTTCTCACGAGATTTTTTTTTTTTGTGTTCGGCCAGCTCACAATGCGTGATCTCCACTGCCGCCGACCGACCGCCGCGGGAGTTGTTTGTCGCTGACACGTCCGCCGCCGTCCGTCCAAGGTAAGTTTTGTTTTGTTTTGTTTTTTTTTTTTTTTTTTTTTTTTTTTTTTTGGAAAAACCCTAATTTCTTAGGTAAAAATCTTTTGATAGATACATCATGCTCAGCTTCTCATCAAGATAGTAAAACCGCCGATTTTGCTAGAATTGTTTAGTTCCGCGAGCCCATGAATATGCCGTTTTTGCTTCTTCTTCCATAGTTGCATGCAAAACCTAGTTTCTTAGGTTGTAGCTTGGAGAGAAATTTGGCTTGAATTTCATAAACACAATTTTCATAAGAAAACCGTGTTATAATACGTGCATACGAATGCGGTCCCACCATTGCGTTTGATCCGAACGTGGGTCCCACCCACACATGCTTGACTGAAAGTCGACCTTATGATAGCCTTGTGCCATGAACCAACACCGGACTTGAAATTTGAGTAATACCAGACTTGAAACCAATACCGGACTTGAAACCAATACCGGTACTTGAAACCAATACCGGAATTGAAACTTGAGCTTGTTTGGACCCAATCCTAGCCTTGTACATTCCAACGTGAATGCGCTTTGCGCACGTATCGTGTGTTTTTATACAAGTCTTGACTCCTGTATTTATTGTAGAATGAAGAAAAGAATTCCTGTTGATATGTCTTCTGGAGATAATGCTGGTGCCAAGTCGGGAAGTGTTGACAACTTCAAAGATATGCCGAACATTGCTGATGAGTTGTTCACCTTGTCTTTTCCAAACATTAGGAAACATCCCTCTCACAGGATAGTCCTGCTTTTTGATTCAGAAAATATAGAAGCTGATCCATCTTCTTCTTCGGCACTTGTGATGAGGTTCTGGCTTCAAAGAAATGAATATCCGCCATCTCCTATCGACTTCAAGACTTGTCATACTCCACTGGCTTCTTATGAAGGATGGATGAGGCGCATGTTGAATAATAAGGACGTTAAAGCCAATTTGACCAAAGCGCAAATCCTCAATGCAGTCATGGCATATGCTACTCTTGAAATTAAGAAAGATGTTGCAGGCTTGATTACTTTCATTTCTCGGTGGCGCCCTTCTACTCATACAACTATATCTAGATGGGGAGAGATGACTATTACTCTGGAAAGCGTAGCTGCATTGATGAACTTGCCTGTTGCTGGGAATCTTTATTATGAGATTTATGACACGGAACAACGTGATTATGACACTATACTCCAAAAGGTGGCAGAATTCGACGATATGGACAAGGAGGAGAAAAAAGATACAAGATGCTTTTACACCTGGTGGGTATCAGAATGGTCTCCTGTAGACTAGAGCCGAATCAGAAGTTGGAAAACGAGCTCAGTGTGATTGCATTCCTGTCTTTGTGGCTATCCAGAGATATATATGACGACGGTTCTGGAAAGAAAACCATAAGGGGTGTTCTGGTTAGGATTGCTATAAAGCTAGCAAAAGGCGAAGTTCTTCCCTTAGGTGCCTTGTTCCTTGGATCGTTGTATTCTCATCTGGACGCCTTAGCAATGGGTATGCATGTTTCCAACGGGTACAAGAAGGTGGAGTCGTATGTCCACTTCGCTTTTCTTCAGGCATTCTTATGGGAACATTTCAAAAGTTATGCTCCTATTCCTGCAACTTCGCTCGGCAATTTGTATGGTGGCTCGAGAATACTTCGTTGGCAGAGGAGGCGTCCCAGAACCGGTGCGAAACTCGTGGATATCTTTGATAATGTGTCTTCTGTAACTTTCCGTCCATGGGGGCCGATCCACTCTTCCATCGCTCAGCCGAAGACTTTTGCTATTGCTTCTGACGGTCCTGATGTTGCGTACCGATGCCAACACTATGAAATTTGGAGAACTTATTTACCTGCACAGCTGCATTCTGGGATATATCCCGTCTTTATTCAACGAAGCTCTTACTGTGACTCCGTACAACATTGACAGGGCTGCTCGCCAAATGGGATTTGACCAGGGTGTTCCATTTATCCGTCCGTCGGAGGCTCCGAAAGAACTCCTCCCGGGTATCTTTGATGCGACGTGTTCTTGGCATCGCAAAATCTTCCTTTCTACGGCCTATTGGGAGAAACTCAGTGGTAATTGACAAGTATAAGGAATTTTGGGGGAAGCAACTGTTGGCTTTCCAAGAATTCTCGGAGGATGTTGTGACAGATTCCCGTGGTGAGCCATCTTCTGACGTCCTGAAGAAGCATTTCCGGTTGAGGCCACTTCCAGCCACACGGACCAGAGCTGAGGATTGCAGTCCCCAAGCAGGAGAGAGATCTAAGAGGCAGGCATGTGGTTCGGTGATCCTCAATTCCTCCAATATGCAGGTATTTAAATCTCTTTCTCGTTGATTCCTTCATTTCTCCGAGTAAATTCTTCTAAGAGTGATCCATGCTTGAAATCGGGGAATTCGAAAGAGAATGTCTTCACAAGGTTGGCGCGTATTCGGAATGAGAAGGCTGGTAATGTTGGCCTTCATGTTGAGAAGTCTCGGCGCACCGATCTTCATGCTCGAGAAGTCCGCGCATCGATCTTCATGCCGAGAAGTCTAGCGGTACTGATCTTCATGCTGAGAAGTCTAGCGAAACCGCTCCTTTTCCAGACCATGACAGAGATGATGCAAGCTCGGTTGGACAAGGCGCCTCACTAAGTGATCTTGTTGATGGGGCCGTGATGGAAATTAGCACCCAGAGCGAAGTAGATATCGGGAGGAATGTAAGAGAGGCAACATCCGTTATTGTTGAGGTGGCTCCCCTTGAAGAACGTTCTGAGCAGGTTCCAATCAATAAAGCTGTCATGGCGACTTCTTCTGAAAGACCTCCTGCAACTGACAAGGCTCCTGTGACTGGTGAAGTATTGGTAGCGCAACCTGGAGCTTTGTTCGATCCTCCTTTCATTGTCCCTTATCCAGGTCATGTGTTGGTTGGAGGATTCAGTGTGCCAGCTCGGTTCGAAGAGTTGTACACGGCGATATGGGAGAAACACGGCCACATTGCTACCACTACGAAGCTCAAAAGTTGTCTTGCATTGGTCAACCGCGTTCAGGAGGCTTTATTTTCTATCCATGGGATGAGCGTCACAACTGGTCGAACAGTTTCTGAGGAGATGATTGAAGACTGGAAGTGCCATCGAGATGTGTTTGTGCAGTACGACTTCAATGCTCCTTGGTTCCTCAAAGGGTTCTCCGAGATTCAGGAGCTACAGAAATTACAAGATGAAGCCCCTTCTGCGGAATGTGTCACTCGCCAGGAAGAAGAGGTTGAAAAGTTGTCTGAGGAGTTGAAGTTGAAGCAGGCTGTACTTCAAAGGATGAAAGTCGCTCTTGCCCAAAAGGACGAGTTGCTGCTGAAGGACTTTCCTTGAAGGATTCATGCCATATACTTATCTCTTCTTTTAGATGTTTTTCTTTTTGAGTGATAGTGAGGATTTCCTTTCATAATTTGACTTCCGGTTTTGAATTAATAGGTAATTAAATTGGTTTATTTTGAGATAGTTTTGTGAATAACTTTTCTGAAAGAGGTTATTTTAAATGGAATTTGCATCTTGGTCATGAATGATTGCACATGTCATATGAAATTGCAAATGTCGCATAAGAGGGAAGTATGAATGGAAACAAACATGGCATTTGATCATTGAGCCTCTTTCTCTATGTGCGGGATGCCAAGTCCCCAGTGAATTCTAAAACTATCTTTATTGTAAAATTTTTAAGTAGAACTTACTTGCTTTTGAAGCCTTACTTGTATCAAACCGAAGTAGCCTCTCTAAGGAAATCGTCCGCATTAATCTCCCAGATAGGGAAAGCTATTCCTCTGAATTAAGCTTCTTCTGAACAATGCGTTTCAAAGCGTTGCATTCACTGGTAGGGTGGTGAAGGAACCGATGGAAATGACAATACCTCGGGTCCATTACTTCTTGATCAGTTGGTGGACGCCATTCAGGAGGTAGCTCCACCTCTCTGTTTCGTACCCACGCCTCCAACAACTCCAAAATCTTTTCCATTGGGAACGGAAAGTGTAGGTACTTCGAGTCTAGCTCTTCCTGCGTCCGTGGGCGTTGTGGTGTCTCTACATGGTTTTGATGTGGAGCACGTTTCGGAGATGAAGTTGGAAGACTTGTGAGTGCCATCATATCTGCGGATCGCTTGCCTGGGTAAAGGGATGTGGAAGGTGTCGTAATATCACCGCTGAGTGATCGAATTGAACGCTCCCATCCTCTGTATTCACGTATTCCTTGATTGATCTCTCCTTCCTCAAGCATTTCTTGGCTTGGTTGACAGGTCGATGCGGATTGGACAGTCTTCCGGGCTTCAACAAGGGTCTTGAGATATAAATCTTCTAGCAGGGCTCCGTAGGCTGCAGGCTCCCTTTCTTTATCTGGCAGACGTTGTAGTACTTCGGACAAGTCCTTTCCTCTGTGGAGCCTCGAGTCTCCATTGTTGGCTGGACCATGTTGTTCATCTTTACTTGAGTCTCTTGCGATTACGCGCTCTTTTTGCTTCTCCACCGGTAAAGGTGTGACCCCTGGCTAAGGATCCAAATAAGCTCGTAATGTCTAAGTAGATGTCGTCGACCCTCCTTGTAATTGTGTTGTTATATCATTCAAAAGGCGGAATGTTTCGCTCACGTCTTCTAGCGATACCCGGCTTGATTTGCCAAGACATCTTCCAAAGATTCTAGCTATACTTCCCATGGTATCCGAACCACCCGTGGTTTCCTGGTGAGGATACATCGCGAGATGAAAACCGAAAAATGAGAATACAATTTTTTGCAACCGAGATCAACCTCCCACCGTGGTCGCCAATTGTTTATGGGTGAAAACTATTTCTCACGGTTTTGGTAATTTGGGGTGTGTGGATGAGAAATGAGTCTAAACCTTAAACAAATACACTGCGCGGTGAGTGCTTGTAGATTCGAGAGATCAATCTGTGCAAGTCCGGCCTAAACCAAGAAATGGCCGTTCCCGACTTGTTTCGGTCACAAAGTGAAGGATATGGGGTTGATCTTAGGGACGAAAGCGAAGAAGGTGTTGAGAATGTGAAGGTGTTGGCTTTGAATGACTTGTATCGTAAAGTCGAACTGGGTTTGCGGGGTGTAAGCTATCGATTCCCGTGTTTGAATACGATTGTATCAACACTTGCCTCTCGTTGTCCGGACTTGTCTTGTTTTTGGAAATAGGAGGAGAACCTATTTATACAAGTCATTTGAGCCTTATTCACGTATCTCGTGGGAAGTGGAGAAAGTGGAGTGATGGAGTAGTGGAGTAATGTGTTAGTGTCACACGACCGGCTTGCCCACTTCTCCCATCATCACTTAACCGTCCATGACTTCCCCGACACGCTCTTGTGATGGCGCGTTGCACGCCGCACGCCGTAAACCGCTGCACCAATACCCCAAAGATGTATCCCCCAGCTTGTGACATGATTGATGTCTCGAGTGTATGGATCGTGGGACCCACAGAAAGTTGCATGTAATGCTAGATTACTAAGTTATTTAGGAAGTCGATACTTGTGAAGTATCATGTGTATTCTATGCAGGTACTGCATCATGGTGTGGTAGAGTGACGGGTGGTGATTACCATGGCGCCTCACTGACCAATTAACTCCTGACCAGGGTTGTATAACCAAGCCGGTGAAGTTGGACTGGACGAGATGATCTTTGAGACACTCATCTGCGACCATTGATGGAATTAAGGTTTTGAAGAGGTGCGCAGGCATCACTCTTCAGCTTGGTCGAAACCAAGCATGGGAAGTGTTTTGGAAAGGACCGACCGGGCATGCGTGTAGACAGCATGCCGGTGTACACGTCCGTACCTCACTGTCTCATGAAGGTGCGATCTAGGCCACTCAATTTGACCGGTAAAGAGGGGTGGTTGAGATCGATTTTGCAACATAAATCTGGTGCCGCAAAAGCCGCATCATGCCCACTTCGGGCGCGCGTTCCAAGATGACCAATCTTGGTCGGTCTTGGACGATCGGTCTGGCGTGTAGGTGGTAGGCTGGTGTTCATGCCTAACGTGATCTGAGCCACTCAAATTGTCCGGCGAAGTTGAGCGGTCGAGATTAGTTTGCAATTGGGAAGTGTATCCACGCTAGTTTGGGCGACGATTTGGGATAACCAGGCATGGTATGCCTTGGCCGACTGGTGAGGAGATTGATGGGTCCACGGTGGTCATGTTGGTCCGACCAGACTGCTAATCTAATCTTGGGCCCTCCATTCGTGCCGGAGAAGATGGACGCTGGTGATGCTCAAAACCCTAATTTTGGCTTTCACGGCCGTGTAGCTATGCTTTATTCGGGCATACGATTGGGATGACCAACCATGGTTGGTCCTGACCGATTGGTCGAGTATGTAGGCGGGCCCACTGGTGATTGTGTTGACATGCTCGGGCCTTTTGAATCTACATCTACACCCTCCATCTATACCCGCGAAGATGGATGGTTGAGACTGTTTTTGTGACACATGTAATGTGCCGCAAACCCTAATTTAGGTTTTCCGCCCATACCGCTCTGGTTTGGACGTTTTGGCAAGCTATGCCAACTGGGAGGCCGACCATGCGGGGTCCGCGTTGGTTCGGCAGCGAATATTCCATACCTGCTTGGGGGTTATGGAATTGATCTGGGCCATCCAATCATGCTGGTGAAGTTGGATGATCGAGATCATATCCATACTTATACGGACAGTCCGGATGCTCAATCGGGCTAGTATAACACACCGAGAGTTGCTCAATCGGGCTAGTATAACACACCGAGAGTTGCAGCCTGTACGGGTATTTTGTACATGCTTTCATTATAATGCTTGGAGGTTCGTGTTGCTCTGCGGAGAGCAACACTCAGTCGTCATGCCGCACTGATAATGAGTACAGGAAATACAAGGCTGCTCACGCATTAATTAATAATGCTATAAATTCACGGGGTATATGGGATTGTTGCTACATGCTCCAACCTGGATGAATTTCGTGTATTTAATTCACAGAATGGGATTGTTGTCACATGCTCTATTTTAGGTGAATTAGTAAAGTGAAGAAGTATTCAACACTTATTAATGGCTTTATCTTTTACAAGATGTTAGCGCATAAGTTTCTGGTTTTTACAATTTTAACCTTAAATGAAAATCCATCATCAACAACTTGATAAGAGGTTCGGACTTAACCAAACACAATAGGATTACTATCAAGTAAATAGGAATTAACGTTTGTGTATTTTACTTTTAATTATAATAAAAACAATTATAATTGCGGAAATAGAAGAGTAAAAGACACAACAAGATTTTGTTAACGAGGAAACCGCAAATGCAGAAAAACCCCGGGACCTTGTCCATAATTGAATACTCTCAGGATTAAGCCGCTATACAAAATCAAACCAACTTCGTATAGTTGAGACCAAGCAACTAAACCTATAGTTCACCTAGTTCCGTCTGTATTCCCACGCCTCCACTTATAAATAAGTCACGTACTTGGAACAATTCCTTTGGTTCGTATTCCAAACAGTAAAGGAACAACAAATCTGTTTGGTAGCAACTCTTTTCAACCAAGTGATGTGAGTTCGACAAAAGGCTCTTCCGTTTATCTCAATAAACTCCTTTGTTAGGTCCTTAGATCTATCTACTAACAATTACCGAAGTAATCGTCTAGATTTTGCAATCAATACTTTTAATCACAAGGAAACGTATTGATGCCAATCTACTCAACTAATCAATCCAATCTACCACAAGGATAAAATGATTATAGTTGGATCCTCTTTAACCGAAACAAGTATTGTGCACACCAAAGATTATGAACCCAAATCAGAAATCTTCAAAGTCTTCTTTATCTTCAAATCTTCTTAGATCTTCAATAAACACCTGCACACAATCAACTTGAATCTCTTGTGATCAATCACGCACAAAACGGAGTCTGTTAATAATGGATTATCACAAGACGTCTTTAGATCTACAAACAGTCTAAAGATCCCAGTCGAAACTTCGATCTAGTTTGAGTGAATCTTATATCAGAAGAGAAGATTCTCAAGCATAAACAAACTAGGTGCAATAAAAGTTCAACAACCGTTAGACAATCAAATCAATCGAAAACTAATAATAAACCGCAATTATCTAGTTTCCCACCAACGGTACTAATAGAGCTTCTCAATCCCAAAGAAGTCTTTAAACCGAGCGGTCGTAAGAGATTTTGCCTAATTAGGTTACTTTCCTCTCCGAATAGGCGGCTCCACCAGTAACAACACAACTAGGTAGTTTTGCTGGCTCTGAGGATTAGTTTGCTGGAAATGCAAACTTTGGTATTTATAGACCAAGGAAGTTTGGACACCAAGGAATTTCCAAAACCGAAAATATTTTCAAGATAATGTAATATATTCCAGATTCGGTTTCCATAATTCCGGGAAATACTTTGTCCAAACATTGACCGAAAATTTATTAAAAAATCTCCAATTAGTAAATGCACATTACCAATTTTCATTTTCCAAAAATAAAATTAAAAACCTTAATTAAAAGAATCTCAACTTATTTTTCGATCCGGGATTTTCCTTTAGCTATTAAGGAATACCTTTGAACAATAAAAGATAAGCGTTACTGCACATGTTCAAAGTATGTCGACATCTTTACTTTGTAAGTCCTCTTTCATACTTACAATCTTGAAACCGATTTTCCACACTTCCAAACGAGTTTAGAATTGGTTCATCTGACTTTCAAGAATAAGAACACTCAATCACAAATCATGGGTTTCACGGTTCTACCAAAACAAGTTTCGGTTCTACCTCCATGTGAGTACTGTGCATAGTCACACTAGCTTTCCAAAAATTCGGTTGACTAGGTACTAGGATCGGTTCCCCACATACTTATGGTAACTACTTGTATTTGCTACATATGTCCATAGGATCGGTTCCCCTTTCACTAAAAACTTGTTGCACATGTTCATAAGATCGGTTCCCCCATCTACTAAAAAAGTGTTGCACCTCTTACAAGGATCGATTCCCCCTTGTGATCGGTTGCACCTCTTCATAGGATCGGTTCCCTTTGCCTAGAGTTGGTCATACCAATAACACTAAATCGATCATACCATCTTAGGTGATTACTTAAGATCGGTTTCACTAATAAAAGTCATACCAATACAAAAGTCAGGCCTTGTGAATAGTTTTACCAAGAACATAAACAAGTCATGAGCAGTTGTACTAATCACACATATTGGTAGTTCAAAATATATGCAATGAATAACAATACCAATACGCCTAGCGATTTCCCTTTCGATTCACGAAACAAGTTCATGAATTTACTTCCTTTAAACTAATGTAAAACATTGTTTCCTAGGATGAAATCTTCACCTCATACCCATACATAATCGCAATAGCATTCAAACGATTATGTCAATGTCTTATATACGAAGTTTAAAAGATAACCGTTATACTTCGTATTGTATTCCTTAATACTACGTATAAATAGAGTGTAATCATTCATGCTTCGCAGTTATGTTTTCAATATGCACGACTTGAAAGATACGTTATGGAATGAAACAGTTCAAGTCAAATATCACTAACCTTAAGTGGAAGGATGATGTTGTCGTTGTAGCTCCTTACTTCTTCACTTCTTCAAGTCTTCGCAATACTTGTAATGTCTCATATCCTAATACTTTCAAGCTAACCTATACGAAGCTGACTCTAGTACATAATCAAGCGTCTCTTTAAATGAGTTTTGGTTCACTAAAATATGACAACCAAACTTGACATACCAACGCTTGGTGGGTTCAACCGAGCTATGCTCTAACAATAGATGAACTGCTACTAGTAGAGCTACTAGACATGGCGCATAAATAGATGTTCATGAAAAAGGAAAGAAAACTGTAAAAAGAAGAAAAAAGATGAAGAGGAAAACAAATCAATGAATCTATATATAGGGGCCCAAGGCTTGAACGTGGCAGTTATGAAGAGGGAGTAGTAACCGGCAGAAACTGAAAAGAAAGGAAAGGAAAATTGGCACGATGAGAGATTTCAAACGCCTCATGGGATCGTGAAGCTAATAAAAGTAGGGAGTACTTTCACCACTATCTCTTAAACGAAGAAAAAAACGGCACTCGGGAAAATTCATATGACTACTGGGTCATTTGGCAATTGACCCAATAGTCAGGGGACTAATGTTGATACATGAAAAATAATACCCCTTGACGGGCTCGGGGTGCCCTTAAGAGGAGAGGTAAGCCCAGTATGAGATATGGGAACATGGGGACTAAGCCCAAGTCCGATGAGAAAATACCCACAAGGAAAGAAGGATAAGGAAGGAATTAACACACAAGGAGGAGGTTACATTAAGGAATGGCATTAGGAGTAATTAAGGAGGTTTAGGACATGTGTCATGATGTCATAAAAGGAGGGACTTTTGGGAAAGTCTATATAAAGAAGGACAAGGTACAATGAAAAGGCAACTCTCTCTCTTACTATTCCTAGAAAGCTGAGGTCACTTGGTGTAGCTAGGACGGGTAGAACCAGAACGAAAATCACCCTTCAACAGTGCGTGTAGCAACAATCCCAAATATTATGTAAATTTCTGAGTATTTATTCTATGCCATGTTACCCAGTTGAACTTGTTAGAGCATAACTCTGTTGAACCCACCAAACGTTGGTATGTCAAGTTTGTGAAAAAGCGGGGGTACAACAACCACACCCAATATTTCGATTAGCAATCTGTATGGACTAACTCCAATATACTTTTAAGAGAATCAACTAGACAAATGACTCAATCTTAATAAAAGTATATCAAAGAGTTATATCTCTCTTTCTCGATTCAATACTTACTCAAGCAAATAGAAATCTGCGAGTCTAATTGAATACAAGAGAAAACACTTGAACGGTACCAAAGACCAATGTTCAAGGATCAATCAATTTCAATCAACAACCAAAGGTTGGATTTCCCAATTGATCGATTCAAATGCACAACCTGTGATATTTCAATTATATAACAAAATATAATGCGGAAAAGAAATAACACACACGGAAGTTTTGTTAACGAGGAAACCGCAAATGCGTAAAAACCCCGGGACCTAGTCCAGTTGAACACACACTATATTAAGCCGCTACGGACACTATCCTACTACAAACTAACTTCGGTGCGGACTGTAGTTGAACCCCAATCAATCTCACACCGATCCAAGGTACAATTGCGCTCCTTACGTCTCTCGATCCCAGCAGATACTACACACTTGATTCCCTTAGCTGATCTCACCCACAACTAAGAGTTGCTACGACCCAAAGTCGAAGACTTTAATAAACAAATATGTATCACACAGAAAAGTCTACGATAATAGATAAATCTTTCTCCCATAGAAATACCTACGAGTTTTGTTTCATATTTTGATAAATCAAGGTGAACAGGAACCAATTGATAACTCGGACTTATATTTTCGAAGAACAGCCTAGTATTATCAATAACCTCATAATAATCTTAATCGACTAACGAAAGAAGATATTGCGGAATCACAAACGATGAGACGAAGATGTTTGTGACTTCTTTTATATCTTGACTATTGGAGAAATCAATCTCAAGCCAATCTTTACGATTGTACTTAGTACAATAAAAACAACAAGATCAGATCACACAACTACGAGAAAGTAGTATCGGTCTGGCTTCACGATCCTAATGAAGTCTTCAAGTCGTTAACCTACAGGGTCTCGATAGAAACCTAAGGTTAAAGGAGAATCGACTCTAGCTTATACAACTAGTATCACACAGGAGGTGTGGGGATTAGGTTTCCCAGTTGCTAGAGTTCTCCCTTATATAGTCTCTCAAATCAGGGTTTGCAATCAATGTTAGCTTAGTAACAAAGCATTCAATATTCATCGTTAGATGAAAACCTGATTAGATTCAAGCTAATATCTTTCAACCGTTAGATCGAAACTTAGCTTGTTACACACAAATGAAATGCACGTTTTTAGGTTTGTGTAACCGTACCCAAACATGTACATTTAGTTGGTTCAACAGTAGTTAACCAAATGGTTAGCCATATGAGCACTTTCATATCAACCATATTCTTCTTTACCATAACTAGTTCAAATGACTCAAATGAACTAGTTAGAGAGTTGTTCAATTTCTTAGATCTTTATAATAAACACAATTGAAACAAAAACGATTTGATTCACTTGAATCGATTCATGAACTTTATAGCCACGGTTTGCAATTATGCATTCCCTAGTTTATATAAGTTTAAGTTCACAAATAATCGTTTTTAGAAAATAACCAACTTAAGTACGTGAACTGGTATGTGGACTTAAGTACCCGGAATAAGTTTGTTTTTAGTTTACAAACTCCAGCAGAATTTCTCGGGATGAGAACTTCCGACAGTACGCGGACTTGGTACGCGGACTCTAGTTCCGGTTTTCCTGAGCAGCAAAGTACGCATACTTTGGTTCAAGGAATAAGGACTTACACACATATGTGTTACCACACAATGTTTATATCCTTCCATGGTTATGTAATTCTAAACTCTCATTTCAATCATTGAAGCATTCTTAGAGGATGTTATATAGTTGTTATTCACAAACCATTTTTCGTCAAAGCCATTTTCATGTGATTGAAACTTAATATGACTTTCGTCATTAGCAAAGATGAACTTGGCCAAAGCGAAAGCTTACCAACACATATTTCGAGAAATAGATAAGCGAGATAAACTCGGCTCGAAATAGCAAATGTGTATATCATAGTCTATATAGCAAAACGACTTTTGTCTCAATATAGGAGATAGAGTAGATAGACTTTTGAGTGATTGATAAGTTCAAGTCTCCACATACCTTTTAGTCGATGAAGTTCCACAAGTTCCTTGAGCAGTTTTTCGTCTTTGTATGATGATCGCCATGGAGTCTTGAGCACAACTACACTTTCTATCCTAGTCCGTGACTTAGCTAATAGTAGACTAGAAATCAAGACTTATAGTTTTGATCTTTAACATTGAAAAACATGCTTGAGATAGCAACGCATGCGAGTTCGACCGAGCAGTGCTCTAACAATCTCCCCCCTTGTCAATTTTAGTGACAAAACTATCAATACATATGGAATACAAAAATAGATAAATAAACTTTTGTAGCTTCTCTTCCACATGCCTGATCTTCTTGGTTCTTCAACATTACTCAAAATCTTCGTCACTTCCAAGTACTCCAATGATTACAAAGGTTGTAAGTTTAGCATCATCGTTGTTGAAAATCCGTAGCCATAACAATGAGAAAACAAGAATTCTCAATCATTGTTACACAGTGTCATAGTATTATTACACAACATCAAAGTTCAATTGCATCACAACTTCGACAACAATACTATGGTGATATGTATCACCCCCCCCTTAGTCAATACTCCATCTCACATGGAAACCACTCCCCCTTACATAATGATCAGAAAACCATATGTATTTGTAGTGTGAACTACACATTAATTCTCCCCCTTTTTGTCAATAAAATTGGCAAAGGTACGAAAACTAGTGGGATCCTAATGAAATTTCCATAGAGACATTTCATGACCAAAAGAAAGTACATATCAACTTTTTAGATGCAATCATATAGTCGAAGCTAAATGCTTTCATCAAGGAGTTTATAAAGATACAAGATAACCCATATAATAATCCATAACCGCACTCCCCACAAAGATTTGGCAATTAATCACAAGTTCAATTAAGAAATCTCCCCCATAAAATGTCATTCCCTAAGGAACAACAAGAGCGACCTTACTTTCACAAGAAAAGAAGGATTTCTTTGGACATAACAAATCACATACGAATATGAATTTGGATCAAAAAATACTCAATCAAATTAACCACAAAAAAATCCATGATTAATTTAATCGTAAATGCTCAACATAAGAGAACTTACGGAGCCGCACAATATATACATAAAAATATGGATCAGGGAAGATCAATACCGCGGAATAAACAAGGATTCATTCTATTTTCTATCACTATTTGCACAATGACATACAATAGACATAATCCTTGTAAATAAAAGTTTTATCCTTTCTTTCATCAAAATATGACATAAAAGGCTTTAACTTTTGTAATGTCAAAAGTTCATTCATTCTTTTATCAATACATGCATATCGACATATGAAAGATTTAACTTTTGACAAAGTATGGGACAATCATAGTTCACGGATGCAAACACACATATCCCATAACAAATTGCAATATATGAAACCATAAAGATTAATACTGCAAAAATCATCTTCCAAACAATTTTTTAGAATTTAAACAAATAATCCTAAAAACATGAAGATGAAAACGTTGGACATAGCTATGTGTAATCACAATAATGGCTATTCCAAACTCTAGTTATTCTTCTAAACAAAATAAGAAATAAAATTCTCATTAGAAGATTTACTAGATGTTAAGACCTTTGAAGAATTCTTTATCGTCCCCAAACTCCTTGTCGTCAACAACCATTGGAACATAAGGTTCATGAAGATAGTAGTTAATTTCAATAAACCTTCTTTACTGATGTCGAACCAGGGCCTTCTGAATCTCATGAGTCTTAAACACAAAAGCCTTTATTTGTTGAATCTCCTTTCGTGTCTCCTTCAAAACTTCAAGAACATCAGAAAACTTCTGAGAATTTGAAGGAACAACTCTTGGCTTCCTCACATTCCTTCTTTTTCTTTTCAATATCGGAGGTAACAGAGATTTCTCTTTTTCCTTCATGATTGATGGCTTGAAAATCATATCAACATCTTTTCCATCAGAAGACATGATGCTTGGAGTATCCATAAACGTATGGGTTTGTGAGAGGAAATCACAATTTAACTCAACAAGTAGTCTTAAGACAAAAGAAGTTTTAGGGAAGGAAAAAGGAATGTAGGGTTACGCAACCTTTAACAGGTTCGTGCACGCACAATTCTGAATCCTAAAAAGAGTAGAATTGTCGAGAATAACCCTCCTTTATTGATAGATAGGGAATTCCAAAAACAACAAAACTAAGAAAAGAAGAAAACAAACTTTTCCTAAAGCCTGAGAGGTGCACAACCTTGTCTCTTTTGATCGGGCACATGAGACAAGATCTACAAATCAACACAATCAAGTTGTGTTGCGGTGAACAACAATTTGTCCACCATGTTCCTCTTGAGAGGAATCCACAGACCTTTGTCTATCAAAACGATTGGACCATACATTCTTCTCTAATGGTCTTGTTTTATCCTTGGAAAATAACTTCTTAGACGAAGATAAAATCTTACATACCTCAGCGGTCTTCTGAGCAAGTTTAAGCTTGTTTACTAGTCGATTTGCTCTTCGTTGAAGTTTGTTGATATGTCTCATTTTGTGTTTGTACTTGTAACACTTTGATAGTTCATGACCTTTGAGTGAACAATATGAGCACGTCAATCTTGGATATAATTCAGGCATCTGAGATGTGCAAGCTGCTAGACACACAGTAGAACCTGAAACATTATACACATAGTTTCCAATAAAAAGGTCAATTTCATCTTCCAGATTGGTTGAGTTTTCTTCTGAAAGAATATCAAGATTGATGTATGTATTGCTACAGTTATCAAAATCAATATTTTTACAAAGAAGTGCAACACTTGATTTCTCGTCTTCATTAGAATCATAATTGTCAGACATTTCATCAAGAGTTGCAGCAAGACCTTTGTTCCCAGTGTATTTCTTTCGATTTGGACACTCATTTGCAAAATGACCAAAACCTTTACACTTAAAGCACTGAGGCATATCCTCGTCATCAGTTTCATCATTATCCCTATTTTTAGGAGGAACACGATTATGTGGTTTATATGATGACTTGGATTTATCTCTGGAGAACTGCTTACTTCTCTTCAAAAGAAGATCCCTAAACTGTCTTGTGATCAACGAGACTGACTTGTCAAGATCTTCATATGATGAATCAGCCTCAGAAAGATCATCTTCAGAGATGTAAACACTTTTACTTTTATCAAGTAATTTAGTGTTCTTTAGTGCTTTGAAAGCAACATCCTTGCTAGACTTGGACGTATGCTCATGATCAAAGATCTTTAGCTTCCCAACCAGAGTATTTCTGGATAGCGTTGCGAGATTATTTCCTTCAACGATGGCATGTTTCTTATAATCGTATCTAGATGGCAACGATCTGAGAATTTTCAGCACAATGTCCTTTTCAGGAATAGTCTTACCTAATGCAGAAGATGCATTAACAATTTCAGACACTTTGTGATTAAACTCATCAAATGTTTCTTCATCTGCCATACGAAGGTTTTCCCAATCAGAATTTAGGTTCTGAAGCCTAGCTTCTTTCTCACCGGTATTTCCTTCAAATACGATTTCTAAGATATCCCAGGCTTCTTTAGACTTAGTGCACGTAGTTACATGGTGCTGAAGATCTGGGGTAATGGCATGTATGATAGCATTCATGCCGTCAGAATTTTGCTTTGCAACAAGAATTTCTTCTGGACTATATCTACCAATATTCTTCGGTATAGATACATCGCCTTCTGTATTAACTGGAGGATCATAGCCATTAACAACATGTACCCATGTTTGAAAATCACGAGCTTGAAGAAAAGCACGCATAGCAATTTTCCACCATAATTAGTTTGAGCCATCGAAGAATGGTGGTACGTTTATGGAGATAGAATTCCTGTCCATAGAGTCAGATCGCTACAAACACGGACTTGTAAGGTCTTTAAACGTGTTTGCCTGCTCTGATACCAATTGAAAAAGCGGGGGTACAACAACCACACCCAATATTTCCATTAGCAATCTGTATGGACTAACTCCAATATACTTTTAAGAGAATCAACTAGACAGTCAGACTCAATCTTAATAAAAGTATATCAAAGAGTTGTATCTCTCTTTCTTGATTCAATACTTACTCAAGCAAATAGAAATCTGCGAGTCTAATTGAATACAAGAGAAAACACTTGAACAGTACCAAAGACCAATGTTCAAGGATCAATCAATTTCAATCAACAACCAAATGTTGGATTTCCCAATTGATTGATTCAAACGCACAACCTGTGATATTTCAATTATATAACAAAATATAATGCGGAAAAGAAATAACACAGACACCAGAAGTTTTGTTAACGAGGAAACCGAAAATGCAGAAAAACCCTGGGACCTAGTCCAGATTGAACACACACTGTATTAAGCCGCTACATACACTAGCCTACTACAAACTAACTTCGGTATGGACTGTAGTTGAACCCCAATCAATCTCACACTGATCCAAGGTACAATTGCGCTCCTTACGTCTCTGATCCCAGTAGGATACTACGCACTTGATTCCCTTAGATGATCTCACCCACAACTAAGAGTTGCAACTGATGGTTTTTCAAAGTTGTTATAGTAAAAGGTTCGTTGAGACTTGTGAAGGTTCGATTTATGTCGATGTCATATCTACAAAGTTCAAAAGATAAGCGTTATACTTCGTAGTCTAATTCCATAATACTATGATCATGTGATCATGTCTCACTAGTAGAGTAATATATCCAATACATAGCTTCGCAATTATGTTTTCAATATAGAACGACTTGAAAGATACGTTAAGAATGAAACAGTTCAAGTCAATATTACTAACCTCAAGAGGAAGGATGATGTCGTCGTCGTAGCTCGTTACTTCTTCACGTTCTTCAGGTCTTCGAGTAATACTTGTATGTCTCAACATTCCTAGACTTTCTAGTATAACCTAAACGAAGTTATCTCTAGTACATAATCAAGCGACTCTTAGATGAGTTTTGACTCACTAAAATATGACAACCAAACTTGACATACCAACGCTTGGTGGGTTCAACCGAGCTATGCTCTAACATAAACTATACCAATTTAACAAAGTATTAATTTGTCGATAAATTAATAAGTTATTAATATATCAAAACGTACCAAGAAGAGGAAATGAGTTCATTCCGGAATGAATGGAACAAGTTGGAAGGTGCAAAGACAACTCTTGGACACAAGTTATAAGAGAATTTACAGTTGGTAAGAAGTATCCAAAGGCCAACCGTAAACCAAGTTAATTTCCACTAAAAGTCCACAAAGAGTTATGGTTGATTCCAAGCCAACCGTAAATGTAAATAAAGAGATATTAAGATTTTTCTCATTGATATCTTGTAGAGGACGTATATGAATGCAACCCATAAAGAATGAGGTCAATCGGACGTCGGATGAAGAATTTACGACCGAAGTGGCGAAGTACGAAAATTGTACATGAGGTTTGATGGCCAGCTTTGAGAGAGTCGATACCAACCTTAATTCTGGCAGTTTTGACAAAATTTTCTTGCTAGAGTTACAACTCATTTGAAGCAATTTGTAATAAGATGTTTGGCACGAGCTAGGGCTTCTAAATCAAGGAATACACGATCCCAGAAGGATTCTAAACCCTAGACTATGTGGGCACTATAAAAGAAGACCCTCGAGACATTAAAAGGAGATATCTTCCATAACTTGGAAACACAATTCAATCTCATACTATATCTCCTACATCAAAACCTAGGTTTATCCCTTTAGGGGGAAACCATTCTTCTTGTAATTATTAGTAGCTAAACCTTTGTTGATTAAGGATGAATTCAATTTTCTAGACGTGAATCTTGATTAGTTAAATCTATTTGAATCTTTTATCATCTTGTGATTTGTTTTTATTATATCTAGGGTTTCTGATTGATTTCTATGTAGTTGCATCTTTTCTGATGACTACATCCAAGTAAATCTGAAGGCTATAAACTACTTTAACATTCAAGATTCAAAGATAAACAAGATGTAAAGAACATGAAAAGTAAAGATCAACACAAGCATAAACGTGGTTCGGCCATGAAGACCTACGTCCACAGGAAAGAAGATATTTTCTTTATTGATTAAGGTCTTACCCTTGAAAGAGTTACAAATATTACTTAGATTTATCACTCTCTCCTTATCTAGATCTCTCTCAGGAATTCTCTGTAGAAAGACCATCTAAGATTATATAACATGTCCATTTCCTTCTACATGGACTGGTATTTATAGGCAATACTAGACTCGTGAAGGCCTGGTCTCGCCGAGGTGGTGGAGATATCGTACATCCTCTCGTTACTTCAGACGGGTTCTATATTATCCCTCGTGATGGCCTACTTGGTTCTCCTTCCGAGTTATCTCACCCTGTTCGCCATCGTGCTTCTCTTCCTTGGGGAACCTCGTGCTGCATCATTCTTGGGTTATAGTATAGATCGCCCGTGCCTTCTGATACGATGTAGATTCGCCCACGTCTCTTCTGATCCTTCATTAAATGTTGTCCTTCTATTTAGACTTGACCGTCTGAGTTGATTAGACCACTCCTTACACGCGTCATTCATGTAATGTTGTAGCAGATGTCTCGATTCAGACGAAATCACCTTTTTAAGTGTGATTCTATGCTCCTATCTCATCACCTTATCATGATACCATCCCTTAAGATGCTGACACGTGTCCATCGGGTAATTTACCCTCACATTTTGCTCATTTTCTTTGCAACTTGCCAAGGGCACGATGGGAAGAAAACTTCGTAACTGTCCAGTATTTTTCACCACGTGTGCATTATTAGTGCGCTTTTACCTGTTAGACTTGAGGCGCCGGTTGGTTATCCATTGGTTTTGTATAAAATCTTTTGGGGAAGAGAATGATGTCTTTATTTTCTATTTTCAGAGTTCATAACTTTTTCATTCTTTCTCTCCTCTGTATTTTGTTGTTCCTTCTTAACTTCTTGTCTCCTATAAAGAAGTTCATTATGTCTGGGAGAAGCTCCCCTTCTCGACCTCCAAGACGGTATGGTCCTTCTTCTTCTTTGTTTTTTTTTTTTTTTGTTTTCGTCGGTGGTTTACGCCGTTCTTGTAAACTATGTAGTTCTTATGTTGGTCGTCAATGATTCTTGCCATTATTTTTTAACTGAGAAGTTTCTTTGGGGATCGCCATTGTCGTTTCTGTCTTCTTTTTGATGTTTTCACCAGTTTTTTTTTTTTTTTTTTTGGTATAAATTCTAACTCTCTTATTCTGTTCACTTTTTATAGTCCCGATAAAAGACCGATGAGAACTCTGAGTACTAGTCGTTCTTCCGGCATGTCTGATGCCGCTTTTTTGGAGATAGTGAAGACTAAGTATCGTCTTCAGAGGTTTCAAGTCAGTTTTGCCACTCCGGAGGGTCAGACCGGCGTTTTGACAAAGAAACTCTTTGAGGATAACCCTTGTGGTCCCAACGAGATCATCGTGGCAGCGGGCCAACTCGATGATGGGCTTCGCCTTTCTCTGTACTTCCCACTAGATTCCTTTCAGTACGAGGTACTCACTATGCTTAATCCTCAGCGAGCTATATTCCATCCCAATGGTAATTTTTATAGGATCGCGCGAGAATGTTCGCGGCGAAGCCAAGGCAAGATTACTGAGCACGAGTTGAACGAGTTCATCCCGTCTCAGAGGGAGTTGTATACACCTGCGACCTTCGTGGAGAACTATTGGTGCCAACAGTCCGATACCTTTGAGGGCTTTAAAGTTGGAATTTTTAGGTCTCGGAAACCTCTCCGAGGTCCTCCTCTTATGTCTAATTTAGATCCTCCCAATCCCAGCCAACTTACACTTCGCATTACTCATGATCCCAAGTGGTTTTTAGCTCCTCTATGCATTGTGGGGCCTTACATCTTTTGCTGGAATGAGACTGTCGATGTTCTTCCTGGGATTCCCGAGATGCATAATCATCTGCTGCCTTATAAGCCATGGGTGCTTAAATGGATCCCTCCTCGTAGGCGTGCATCACAAACTTCTCGAGCTATTGGGGATGCTAAGGTAGAAAATATTATCTTATTGTTTAACGTATATATACCTTTCCCATGTTTTATGCCTTAGTGTCTGACGCTGCTTGATTGTGTTGGCAGAGGAGGAGGGTTGCTGATGGTTCTGGGCCATCTAATGCTCCTGCGGAGGTTGAAGAACATGCTTTGGAGGTTGATATTGGTGCATTGTTTGGTGATAATGAGATGGTGGATCTTGGTGATGCATTCTTTGATAATCTTGACCAAGCCTTGTTAGATGATCCTACCAATCCCGATGGTACTGCTACCTTATCGGATTTGAGGATGCCCGAGGCGAGTAATCTCGCTTATAAGGGTGTTGTTCCCGATGTAGGTGCTCGGGTTGGGGGTGGTGTTGGTGATATTATGTACTGATCTCAGTACAAAAAGGGAATGAATTACTTGGTAGCAAGCTACCTTCTTTCTGAAATCAGAGCCTAGATTATCTTCCAAGGAAAATAGGGTTTTCATTCATTAGCTCTTTCTTACACAATCATTGGGTATTTGTTTTCCCACTCCTGGTTGACTTATTCAACGGACATGATTACATCTATCTAACTCATATCTCTAGAGTTATACTAACCCTATTCTAAAACAAAAACAAGCCCACACTTAAGACATAAGTCCAACAGTAATTTAGTTACAATTATTGAAAATTCTTGCAGCCCAATACATGAGCCCAATACTTCTAAACAAGAACATGACATTGCCTCCCCCATTTAAGCATCCTTGTCCTCAAGGATGAAATCTGTAAACTGAGCTTATATGTGTGCAATGTCCTCCCAAGTTGCATCTTCAGGACTGGAATAGACCACTGAATCAAGACCTGAGGAACTGATAAGCCACCACGGAGGGTAAGTCTGCTCTGCAAAATAGCTTCTGGTTCAATGAAAACATCCATTGTGGTCAACAAGCGGCGGTTGAGATAATGTAGTTGCGGTAAGACCAATCTTCTTCTTAAGTCATGAGACATGAAACATAGGATGAATGCGAGACCCTACAGAGCTGACTTTAACTTGTAAGCAACAACACCAATGCGTTTTAGGATTTCAAAAGGCCCAAAGTATTTGGAGGAGATCTTAAAGTTCCTGTGAAGAGCAACTGAATTTTGCCTGTATGGTTGAAGCTTCAGAAATACCATGTCACCAACTGCAAATTCCCTGTCTGATCTTTTTTGGTCTGCGAAGAACTTCATTCTGCTTTGAGCTTTAGAAAGATCATCCTTGAGTAGTTATAGCATAAGGTCCCTTTCATGTAAATAGTCCTCCACAGTTGCCACAGAAGTAGGAGTAGGAATTGGAAATACCAAGTGAGGTGGTTGGTATCCATAAAGGGCTTGAAATGGAGACATTTTAAGACCAGTATGATAATTGGTGTTAAACCAATATTCTGCTAAAGCCAACCACTAAACCCACTGCTTAGGGTGTGAACCTGTCATGCATCGTAAATATTGTTCTACACAAGCATTTATCCGTTCGGTTTGACCATCAGTTTGAGGATGGTAAGTTGAACTCAGTTTTAATGTGGTACCTAAGGATTTAAAGAGAGCTTGCCAAAACTGACTGATAAAGATTTTATCTCTGTCACTGACAATAGTGGTAGGTAAGCCATGTAGCTTAAAAACATTGGATAAAAACTCTTTGGCAACTGTTATGGCAGTGAAGGGGTGGCTGAGTGGGATAAAATGGCTATATTTGGTTAGACGATCTACAACTACTAAGATGACATTCTTTCGATAAGACATAGGCAAACCTTCAATGAAGTACAATGATATGTCTTTCCAAGCTGTGTCAGGGATTGGTAGAGGTTGTAGCAGCCCTCCAGGAAATGAGTGGTCACCCTTATTGCGTTGGCAGATGTCGCAAGTCGATACGAACTAGATGATATCCTTCTTCATCTTTGTCCAATAGAAGTGTGCCTTAGCCCTGTTATAAGTACCAACAATGCCAGAATGGCCTCCCACAGCAGATGAGTGGACTGAATGTAATAGAGAAGAGCGAATGTTATTACCTGAACCAATGTACAATCTTCCTTTAAATCTCAAGAGACCCTGTTGGTACGTATAATTGTTGAGAGATGGAGAAATAAGGAGCTGAGCCATTAGGTTTTGGGCCAAAGAATCTGCATCATAACTTGATATCATATCCACAATCCATTGAGGCTGAGAGAGAGACATGTCCAAACTTCCTTGTCTATAAATACTTGAAGTTTGCATTTCTAGCAAACTAATCATTCGTGACAGCAAACTTCCTCGGTTGTGTTGTTACTGGTGAAGCCGCAAATCGGAGAGGAGAGTAAACTAATTAGGCGAAATCTCTTAAGGCCGCTCAGTTTAAAGTCTTCTTTGGGATTGAGAAGCTCTATTAGTACCGTTGGTGGGAAACTAGATAATTACGGTTTATCTTGTGTTTTCGGATTTGATTGGCTAACGATGGTTGAACTTTGATTGCACCTAGTTTGTTTATTCTTGAGAACCTTCTCTTCTGATATAAGACTCACTTAAACTTAATAAAACTAAAAATATAGCAAACTCAAATATAAAAAAAAAAGTTTGTGGAAATTGTGGAGAGGCTGGGGCTAGGATTCCACCATTGGTCGATATTAGTGATTTAATAAAACAATAATTATGCAACTCAATCAAATTGATTCTAATAGTATTGCCAAGACATGTAGATTTTCAAAATAATAGATGCTAATCCAAGCATAGAATATCAAAACCCTAAAGCAAGCATATTTTATCAAGAGAAAATACACCTAACTAATGAAAATCGGATAATCAATTTTTAGTTCAATGCAAAAATCATAATAGAGTTGTTATAATTAATTAAAAATAGAAATGTATCACTTTTACCGAAACAACTGATTCCTCCATAGCCCCAAAGATTGGATTTAGCTCATCTTGATGGAAACACGCTCAAAAGTTGATTTCATTGCTCAAATGGTGTTCACAAATGGTGTTCATAAATGATGAAATGGGAGAGAATAATGATTAAACCGGGTTTGTAACACTTATATTACAAACTCGGCTGTTACAAAGAACGATAAATAAAAACTGTTGCTGCCGCTGTAGTGATACGACCCACTTCTCTTTGTCGTTGTCTCCGTAGCATGAACGACGGTTTTATGTGGTCTTATGTTCTTCGTGTTCTTCCCAGCAGCAGCAGAAAAGTATTCTCTGCAACTCTCGATTCTCACTCGGTTGTTGCTCTAAACTATCAAAAATTCTCCGTCTCCCTTCTTCTCGACCCCAGAGACCTATTTATACACCTTTGGACCAAGAATAACTCCTCATTAATCCAAAAAAAATCTTTTTATTACTCGACATTCAAGAAAATAATATTTTCATGCAAGATACGGGAATTGCTTCCCTGTTTTAACTTCTCACGCAGCTATTTGTTGTTTACACACTCCAAACTTACTGAAACACGTTCCAGAATTAGATGATAACGCTGTAGACTTGTGCTGTCCCATGAAATCTTCCCAAAATAGAATGTTCCGAGAATATTTTTCACGGGAAAAATATCAGTCCTGAGTTCCTCGATTGGTGATTATCTAGCCAAATTGGATCGGATCCAACACCCATACCATTCTTGTCTAGCCCATTAGAACAAAACCAAGTGATTTCAGCCATTGAATCTCCCTAAAACTGCTTCAAATTCTAAACCCTAATTTTGCCAGTCAAAGAACTCTTTTTCCCGCCAAAATCCATTTTCAAACGAAGGGGATGAGGTTTCCCCTTATCCAGCTGCTTGGGTGTGAATATCCTGTGGGTGCCCCTTAGTAATTGAGGTGCCCCTTATCCGAATTGGGGGTCCATTTAGCAAATGTCCTCAGGGGGTCCAAATATCACTTTTCGAGCAACTTTTTTCACACAAGTGTATTTCTCCAAAAACACCTATCCAAACACTAAAACACCATAATAAGTATAAAATCAAGCACTAACAATACAAACACTGAGGACAATTCAAACACAAAAATGTGTCTTTCATCTACGACCCAAAGTCGAAGACTTTAATAAACAAATCTGTATCACACGGAAAAGTCTACGATAATAGATAAATCTGTCTCCCACAGAAATACCTACGAGTTTTGTTCCGTCTTTTGATAATTCAAGGTGAACAGGAACCAATTGATAACCCGGACTTATATTCCCGAAGAACAGCCTAGTATTATCAATCACCTCATAATAATCTTAATCGACTAGCGAAAGAAGATATTGCGGAATTACAAACGATGAGACGAAGATGTTTGTGACTTCTTTTATATCTTGCCTATCGTAGATTTCAATCTCAAGCCAATCTTTACGATTATACTTAGTACGATACAAACAACAAGATCAGATCACATAACTACGAGAAAGTAGTATCGGTTTGGCTTCACAATCCCAATGAAGTCTTCAAGTCGTTAACCTACAGGGTCTCGATAGAAACCTAAGGTTAAAGGAGAATCGACTCTAGCTTATACAACTAGTATCACACAGGAGGTGTAGGGATTAGGTTTCCCAGTTGCTAGAGTTCTCCCTTATATAGTCTTTCAAATCAGGGTTTGCAATCAATGTTAGCTTAGTAACAAAGCATTCAATATTCACCGTTAGATGAAAACCTGATTAGATTCAAGCTAATATCTTTCAACCGTTAGATCGAAACATAGCTTGTTACACACAAATAAAATGCACGTTTTTAGGTTTGTGTAACCGTACCCAAAAATGTACATTTAGTTGGTTCAACAGTAGTTAACCAAATGGTTAGCCATATGAGCACTTTCATATCAACCATATTCTTCTTTACCATAACTAGTTCAAATGACTCAAATGAACTAGTTAGAGAGTTGTTCAATTGCTTAGATCTTTATAATAGACACAATTGAAACAAAAACGATTTGATTCACTCGAATCGATTCATAAACTTTATAGCCACGGTTTGCAATTATGCATTCCTTAGTTTATATAAGTTTAAGTTCACAAATAATCGTTTTTAGAAAATAACCAACTTAAGTACGCGAACTGGTACGCGGACTTAAGTACCCGGAATAAGTTTTTTTTTAGTTTACAAACTCCAGCAGAATTTCTCGGGATGAGAACTTCCGACAGTACGCGGACTTGGTACGCGGACTCTAGTTCCGGTTTTCCTGAGCAGCAAAGTACGCATACTTTGGTTCAAGGAATAATGACTTACACACATATGTGTTACCACACAATGTTTATATCCTTCTATGGTTATGTAATTTTAAACTCTCATTTCAATCATTGAAACATTCTTAGAGGACTTTATATAGTTGTTATTCACAAACCATTTTTCGTCAAAACCATTTTCAAGTGATTGAAACTTAATATGACTTTCGTCGCTAGTAAAGATGAACTTAGCCAAAGCGAAAGCTTACCAACACATATATCGAGAAATAGATAAGCGAGATAAACTCGGCTCGAAATAGCAAATGTGTATAATCATAGTCTATATAGCAAAACGACTTTTGTCTCAAGATACGAGATAGAATAGATAGACTTTTGAGTGATAGATAAGTTCAAGTCTCCACATACCTTTTAGTCGATGAAGTTCCACAAGTTCATTGAGTAGTTATTCATATTTGTATGATGATCGCCATGGAGTCTTGAGCACAACTACGCTTTCTATCCTAGTCCGAGACTTAGCTAATAGTAGACTAGAAATCAAGACTTATGGTTTTGATCACTAACATTGACAAACATGCTTGAGATAGCAACGCATACGAGTTCCACCGAGCAATGCTCTAACAGTTTGGTTGTCATATTGTAGTGAATCAAAACTCATTTAAAGAGTCACTTCGTATAGGTTAGCTTGAAAGTATTAGGATATGAGACATTACAAGTATTGCGAAGACTTGAAGAAGTGTTGAAGTAAGAAGCTACAACGACAACATCATCCTTTCACTTGAGGTTAGTGATATTTGACTTGAACTATTTCATTCCCTACGTATCTTTCAAGTCGTGCATATTGAAAACAAAACTGCGAAACATGAACACTCTAGTTAGACATAGTATTAAGGAATACAATACGAGGTTTATTGCTTAACCATTAAACTTTGTAGATAAGACATCGACATAATCGTTTAAATGCTATTGTGATTATGTATGGGTATGAGGTTAGGATTTCATCCTAGGAAATAATGTTTTACATGTGTTTTAAGGAAGTAAATTCATGAACTTATTTTGTGAATCGAAAAGGAAATTGCCAGGCATTATTAGTATTGTTATTCATTGCATATCTTGTGAACAACCAATATGTGTGATTAGTATAACCGCTCATGACTTGTTTGTGTTCTTGGTAAAACTATTCAAAAAGGCCTGACTTTTGTACTAGTATGACTTTTATTAGTGAAACCGATCTTAAGTAATCACATGAGATGGTATGACCGAGTTTGTGATTTTGTGTAAGACCGACTATGGGTAAAGGGGAACCGATCCTAGTAAGAGGTGCAATTTATCACAAAGGGGAATCGATCCTTGTATGAGGTGCATCATGTTTTAGCAGAAATGGGAACCGATCCTATGGACATGTGCAACACGTTTTTAGGCAAAGGGGAACCGATCCTATGGACATGTGCAACACATTCAAGTTAGATACCATATATATGTGGGGGAACCGATCCTAGTACCTAGTCAACCGAATTTTGGAAAGCTAGTGTGACTATGCACAATACTCACATGGAGGTAGAACCAAAACTTGTTTTGGTAGAACCGTTAAACCCATGATTGGTGATTGAGTGATGTTGATCAATCACATAGTTCTTGAAAGTCAGACGAACCAATTCTAAACTTGTTTGGAAGCGTGGAAAATTAGTTTCAAGATTGTAAGTATGAAAGAGGACTTACAGAGTAAGGATGTCGACATACTTTGAATATGTGCAGTGACGCTATCTTTAATTGTTCAAAGTTATTCCTTAATAGCTAAAGGAAGAAAATCCCAGGATCGAAACATAAATAAGTTAAGAATCTTTTATTTAAGATTTTTAATTTTATTTTAGGAAAATGAGAATTAGTAATGTGCATTTACTAGTTGAAGATTTTTTAAAGAGATTTTCGTTCAATATTTTGGACAGAGCATTTCCAGGAATTATGGAAACCGAATTTGGAATATATTGCATATCTTGAAAATATTTTCGGTTTTGGAAATTCCTTGGTGTCCAAACTTCCTTGTCTATAAATACTTGAAGTTTGCATTTCCAGCAAACTAATCCTCCATGATAGCAAAGTTCCTCGGTTGTGTTGTTACTGGCAAAGCCGCCTATTCGGAGAGGAGAGTAACCTAATTAGGCGAAATCTCTTACGGCCACTCAGTTTAAAGTCTTCTTTGGGATTGAGAAGCTTTGTTAGTACCGTTGGTGGGAAACTAGATAATTGCGATTTATCTTATGTTTTCAATTGAGTTGATTGACTAACGGTGGTTGAACTTTGATCGCACCTAGTTTGTTTATGCTTAAGAATCTTATCTTTTGATATAAGATTCACTTAAACTAGATCGAAGTTTCGACAGGGATCTTTAGACTGTTTGTAGATCTAAAGACGTCTTGTGATAATCTATTGGTAACAGACTCAATTCTGTGCGTGATTAATCACAAGAGATTCAAGTTGTTGTGTGCAGGTGTTTATTGAAGATCTAAGAAGATTTGAAGACAAAAAAGATATTGAAGATTTCTGATTTGGGGTTCATAATCTTTGGTGTGCACAATACTTGTTTCGGTATAGAGGATCCAACTATAATCGGTTTATCCTTGTGGTATATTAAATAGATTAGTTGTGTAGATCGGCATCAATACAATTCTTTGTGATTAAAAGTATTGATTGCAAAATCTTAACAATTACTTTTGGTAGTTGAGAATAAGATAGATCTAAGAACCTGACGAAGGAGTTTATTGAGATAAACAGAAGAGCCTTTGTCGAACTCACATCACTTGGTTGAAGAGAGTTGCTACCAAACAGATTTTTTGTTCCTTTAATGTTTGGAATACGAACCAAAGGAATTGTTCCAAGTACGTGACTTATTCATAAGTTGGAGGCGTGGGAATACAGACGGAACTAGGTGAACTATAGGTTTAGTTGCTTGGTCTTAACTATACGAAGTTGGTTTAATTTTATATAACGGCTTAATCCCGAGAGTATTCAATTCTATACAAGGTCCCGGGGTTTTTCTGCATTTGCGATTTCCTCGTTAACAAAATCTTGTTGTGTCTTTTACTTTTCTATTTCCGCAATTATAATTGTTTTTATTATAATTAGAAGTAAAATACACAAAGGTTAATTCCTATTTTACCTGATAGTAATCCTATTGTGTTTGGTTAAGTCTGAACCTCTTATCAAGTAAACATACTTCGTTGTTGTATTGTCTCGATCTCGTATCCATAGACGATCACACGAAGTGTGAACCGATTAGTTGTATTGTCTCGACTCAGTCCAAAGACAATCACTTTCGGAGAAAAGACTTATAGGTAGGAAAAGTTTTAGCTTGAGGTATATTTGGGTACCCTCGCCTTTTCAATTGGTATCAGAGCAGGCAAACACGAAAACATCTAACAATCTGTGTTTGGTGCGATCCAACCTATAAGAAATTGAATCTATGTCTGATTCAGTTAACGTAAAGCAAGAAGATGATATGCTTCAGAAAGGATGTTTGTTTTCAAAACCTGATAAATAGCTCAACACTGTTAGTTCTCTGGTGGAATACATCTCAGGAAATATTAACCATGATGATCAGTTAATACGAAAACAAATACTTGTGACAAACAAGTCAGATTCAGAAAACAGTAATGAGATTAAATTTTTCATAAAGCTTGCTGAAAAATATAATCCACAGGATAATGTATATTATCCATCTGCCGAGAAGCTCGTCAGAGAATCATTGATTCATTAAGATGCTGAATATGAAGGACTTGATGTTGTTCAAGCCAAAAGGAGTATATTAGTTAAAACAAGGATATGTGATTCTAATCTCCAGAATCTCTTAACTAATATACTACATCGTGATTCTATTAGTCTAACCACCTACAAGAATCAAGATAGATGTGTTTTAAGAGATAATCCTTTGACTAGTATCCGGTTAACATCATCCAATGATGATTATCTATTAAAGAGAGAAAAAGTTCAATTCATGAATACAAAAACAAATGATTTCAGATCACGCTGCTTTGTTGTTGATCAACTGTCTAAAATAGAATCCAGGAAACAATCTCATCAAATGATGATGTCATATTTTAATGAATTCCTGGGTCGATATAAGAGTTCCGGTTATTTCGCAACTCAAAAAACTTCAAGTCACGCTTATAATTTTTATCATCGATCTGATCATTCTGTTAAATCATATCACTCCAGCTGTGACATAGTGAAAGAAGTTTACTCTTGGAAGAATCCCAAAATGATAGATATCCAAAAATATCATGATGGATCATGTTCCATAAATTCTGAGCTATCACTAGCTCACTCCAACAACTGATATTGGTCTTTGGAATTTCCCTAGATGTTCTCAATTCAAATAAAAAGGGAAATTCTTTAAAAAGAGCACAAGAATATGAAGAACGTATAATATTATACTCTTGAATATCTAAAGTATTTTTCTATACTTGGAATATCTTTTCTATTTTTAGAAAAATACTTTCGATCTTTGGAAAGTCCATGAGAAAGTTGGGAAAAATATTTTAAGAACTCTTAGGTTATACTGGTTCGGAAAAACTCTATGATGTTTCCGAAAGTTTATATTTTCACAAATAAAAATACCGTGATTAGGTATTTTAATCTTGGTAACCAAGTTTGGATTATTATATAAACCATCTATAAGGCCGATCATTCTTCTGTCCACCGTAAAAGATGGGTGAAAATACTATTGACATTGAATCTCAACTTCGAAAACTTGAAACCTTTCCAGTTGAGTTCAAATGCTACTTCTCAAACGAACATAAAAAGAATCATATTTCTTTTGAGCTTATGCTTATGTTAATGGGAGATTTTGAAGTCGCTCGTGATCTTTTGGAAACTGCAGTGGTGAATGAAAAACTGCTCGAGTCAAACCTCTTGAAATCGATTGTGGAATTGAATCTTCTGAAACAAAAACTCAATCATCTGAAAGAGAAAAGAAGACTCAAGAATCAAAACACCGAGGAATCGTCGGTAAATAATGGAAGCACCACTAGAGATTAAGTTATATGTTGTAATACTTAATCAATGAAAATAGACATCAATTTTTGATTTCTTCCAATGATTGTATTAGGTCTATTATGAATAAAACTATTATGAATAAAATTATTTGATTTATAATTTTTCTTGTGATGGTTTTTGAATTACATAGCATGTGCTTGAATGCTTTATTATTGCTATGTATGTTTATGGGATGTTTGATTTCGGTTTTATTACCTTGATATTCGATCTCATAATGTTGTGAACCCTTATGGTTTGGGTGACTTTTTGATTTAGCAGGATTAAGTTCTAGCCCATGATGGTAAGCTTTATAAAAGGATCATGAGGGGTTATGATAGAAACAATATGTGAAAAATTCACAATATGTTGAATCGGTTTTGGTTTAGCATAAAAGCATATGTGTTTCAAGGGTTTTCAACTTTTGCTTGCAATAGTTAAAAACAGGTTTTCAACCTTTCTCTGGTAAAGGTTGGTTGTTGTTATTCTTTTGTTTTGCATAAGGATGACAACATAATGATATTTCGATATCGATTCTCCCTGGAAGAAGATGCAAACATATTGGAGAAGAGGATGCGAAATTTGAGGTAACAATGTTATTAGTTAATTGTTTTCCTGTTTAAGAAAAGCCTAATTTTATTGCGTATATTTATTGCTTTTGCTTAACGAAATTTCGGTACAATTGATGTTTTATTCCATTATGTGTGTATGGATGTGTGTGTGATTCAATTGGTTCCGGTTAAGAAAAACTATTGTTATCTTGCTTTATTGTGTAGTATCAATCGTTTAGGGTTATAAAATTTCGGTGTAATTGCGGTGCTTTAATGTCTATGTTGTTTCAATTGCTTCCGGTTGAGGTGAATAATTATGCAAGTTGATTTATTTTGGTTTGTATGAATTGTTTATGTCTTAACGAAAGAAAAGGTTTACTGGATGAATTGTTTAGTCCAATTTGATTCTGGATAAGAGAAACTAAGTTAATTCTGATCTTAGTTAGACTTATCAAAGTGGAGGTCTCGGTTATTCAAGTCTAATCGAATGCCTTAACAAGAAATGCTAGTTAACTAACCTAGTACTTGTCTTGTTTAAAACTGAAAGGTCTAAGTTATATGGATAATTAGAACCAGATGAGAAAAATAGAGTTATATTTATTTTGGTCTTATCGAACAAGCGATTGTATTTGTACAATCGGTTTAGCAAAGGGACTAAGGTGCTTAGTTGATTTTTGGTTTGCTAAACTATTAGGGAAAATTGCTTTGGGCAATTGTTTCCTTGATAACATATCAAAAAAAAAAATTACTTTGTAGTTTCGGTTTTGATATTGGTTATCAAAAATGGTGTGTGGAACCCTCGTGCTTAACTCTATAGGTTGCAAGTCTATTTTGAGATTTGTAAGATTCTTTTCGGTTTGTCCTTTATTTTTTCGTTTCTTTGTCATTTTGTGACAAAAAGGGGGATAAATATATGGAGTAAACAAGTGATACTGGCATTGATTTTATATTGATTGGTATCACTAAGGGAAAGGACATTGGTACTTAAACGTTTGTCTAACGAAAGAGTAAAGCATGGACTAAGGGGGAGTAATATATCATTACAAAGGAATGACAAAGACGTGCGGATTGATAAAAAATCTACCTATCTTACCTTTAGGGGGAGTAATATTCTTTGTTATCATAATGTCAACATCGGCATTTAAGGATTGAATGTATACAGGTTATTGTGCTGTTGAATTCGGGAATCAAGCGTATGTGTAATGAATTCTTGTAATTTGTTTATCCATATAATGTAAGAGTTGAACCCACCAATTATTGGTATGTCAAGTTTGGTTGTCATATTTTAGTGAATCAAAACTCATTTAAAGAGTCGCTTGATTATGTACTAGAGTCAACTTCGTATAGGTTAGCTTGAAAGTATTAGGATATGAGACATTACAAGTATTTCAAAGACTTGAAGAATTGAAGAAGTAATAAGCTACAACGACAACATCATCCTTCCACTTGAGGTTAGTGATATTTGACTTGAACTGTTTCATTCCCTAACGTATCTTTCAAGTCGTGCATATTGAAAACAAAACTGCGAAGCATGAACACTCTACTTAGACATAGTATTAAGGAATACAATATGAGGTTTATTGCTTAACCATTAAACTTGTAGATAAGCATCGACATAATCGTTTAAATGCTATTGTGATTATTTATGGGTATGAAGTGAGGATTTCATCTAAGGAAATAATGTTTTACAAGTGTTTTAAGGAAGTAAATTCATGAACTTGTTTTGTGAATCGAAAAGGAAATCGTCAGGCGTTATTGGTATTGTTATTCATTGCATATCTTGTGAACAACCAATATGTGTGATTAGTATAACCGCTCATGACTTGTTTGTGTTCTTGGTAAAACTATTCACAAAGGCCTGACTTTTGTATTGTATAACTTTTATTAGTGAAACCGATCTTAAGTAATCACCTGAGATGGTATGATCGAGTTTGTGATTTTGTGTAAGACCGACTCTGGGTAAAGGGGAACCGGTCCTAGTAAGAGGGGCAACACATCACAAAGGGGAATCGATCCTTGTATGAGGTGCAACATGTTTTAGTAGAAAGGGGAACCGATCCTATGGACATGTGCAACACGTTTTTAGGCAAAGGGGAACCGATCCTATGGACATGTGTAACACATTCAAGTTAGATACCATATATATGTGGGGAACCGATCCTAGTTCCTAGTCAACCAAATTTTGGAAATCTAGTGTGACTATGCACAATACTCACATGGAGGTAGAACCAAAACTTGTTTTGGTAAAACCGTTAAACCCATGATTGGTGATTGAGTGATGTTGATCAATTACATAGTTCTTGAAAGTCAGATGAACCAATTCTTAACTTGTTTGGAAATGTGGCAAATCGGTTTCAAGATTGTAAGTATGAAAGAGGACTTACAGAGTAAGGATGTCGACATACTTTGAACATGTGCAGTAACGCTTATCTTTAATTGTTCAAAGTTATTCCTTAATAGCTAAAGGAATAAAATCCCAGGATCGAAACATAAATAAGTTAAGAATCTTTTATTTAAGATTTTTAATTTTATTTTAGGAAAATGAGAATTAGTAATGTGCATTTACTAGTTGAAGATTTTCCAAAGAGATTTTCGGTCAATATTTTGGACAGAGCATTTCCAGGAATTATGGAAACCGAATCTGGAATATATTGCATATCTTGAGAATATTTTCAGTTTTGGAAATTCCTTGTCTATAAATTGTAGGATCAGAATATCGCGACATCAATATCTTGCGAGATCGATAAACGATAGCATTGCGAAGGTGTCGCAGGGAAATAATATAAATGACGCAATGGATGACGACAGCCAAAACATGAGAAAAGTGTGAAGATTTGGCGAGATTCAGGAGTGTCGCGAAAATGAACACTTATACACTTGCGATACTTCGCGAGTAATTCCCGAAAATAAAGGACAGCTTAGCTGTCATCCACTATGTAATACCCTATATAAAGGGTTGAGTAAATCTGTTGTGGGAGAGGTCTTTTTGAATTGTTAAGCAAGTCATTAGGAGAGAGAAAATCTAGAGTGATTGTAATTTCTTTAATTCTGTTCTATCTCTCTTTGTAAACATTTCAAGAAAATAATCAATCAAATTCATAGTTATTCATCTTCAAATGGATTAATTGAGTTGAATCTAATGAGGGGTGTAGTGTAGGAAATCCTGCAACTACATATGCGCTAGAAACAGGGACTGAAACAGGATTGAAGATAAAAGATTGCAACTAAAATTATCTGAATCAAGAAAATGAGAGAGAAAAATGTTAAATTAGATGAAGTAAAGAAGTTAAAAAACAAAGAATATGATGAAAATACGGAGTACAATACAATTACAAAAGCAATGATTAATGAATTTCATGAAAACATTAGAGGAAGAATACATAAACGAGATTTTGAAGGGAAGAAGATTATAGATGGAGAGAAGACATCGTCTTTGAAAGAGTGGGAAAAGCGAAAATAACATTCACAAAGAAAGAGAGGTACCTAAAGAGGGTTTGAGTCATACATCCCCGTTAGTGATCACAATAAATGCATGCAAAAATGGAAAAGAATCGGCAAAGCAAATGGAAGAATGGGCAGAAATAGAACCTTGGTGGATACAGGAGTTTGGTGAGTATCATGTTTTACCATACTTATAAAAAATTAGGATATAAAGATGAAGAAATGATTTCCCCGACAATATTATATCCATGGTTTTGGTAAATCCATAACAAAACCTAAAGGAGAGATAAAATTACGAATTCTGCTTGGAGAAATTGAGACACAGGTGACATTGAGTATAGTGGATATGGAATCGCCGTATAATGTGTTGTTAGGGAGACCATGGGTACATGCGATTAAAGCTGTAGCGTCAACGTTTCATCAGTGTATTAAATTTCCTATGCCGACTGGAATTGGTGAAATCAGAGGGGATATTGATAAAGGAAGAATATATCATCAAATCGAAGTGAAGTATTATGAAGAACAAGTGAAGAAACGAAGAGATCGCAAGAAGATGGTAAAAGCAGCTAAGAAAGAAGAAGAGTTTAAAATTTACATGGTAAGAGCAAAAGAAGGAAAAGGGATACCTGGCGCAATCTCGCAGGATAAGGAAATAAAAGGACCAACCCCTATGGGAGAACCGAAAGCTAGTTATATCGCAGCAGAACAAACAAAAGAAGTGAATGTTGGAATGAAGAAGAACCCAAGATGTTAAAAATTGGGACTAAAATGGAAGTAGATGAAGAAAGAAGAACTATTGATTTGTCATGAGATTATAAAGACATTTTCGCGTGGGATATGGATGAAATGCCCGTATAGATCCATCTCGTGGCTTGTCATAAATTGGAAATCGACAAATGTAAGACCATTCAAACAAAGAATTAGAAAGATCGCAACAAAGATATCATCCTCAAATAGAAGAAGAATTGCGAAAATGCTAGATGCAGAATCATTAGACAAGCAAAATATCCCTAATGGATAGCAAATATGGTTATAGTCCCAAAGAAGAAAAATGGGATAAGAATTTGTATAGATTTTACCGATCTAAACAAAGCTTGTCCAAAAGATGGTTTCCCTGCTACTGATATTCCACAATTGGTTGAAGTCTGCAGAAACGAAAGGATATCATCTCTTGATGGATATAAAGGTTACAATCAAATTCCTCTCGCCGAAGAAGATCAAGAACATACTGCTTTCTTTGCTCCAAGAGGATTATACTGTTATACAAAAATGCCGTTTGGTTTGCGAAATGCCGGAGCAACATACCAAAGAATGGTGGAAAAGGTGTTCGCGAAATGGATACACAAAACGTTAGAGGTGTATGTAGATGATATGTTAATAAAAAGTAAGAAAGCAAAAGACCATATACAAGATCTGAAAGAAATTTTTGAACAAATGAGACATTTCAACATCAAAGTAAATCCAGAAAAATGCACCTTTGGAGTTGCATCAGGAAAATTTTTAGGTTACATCGTATCAAAAGAGGGAATCCAAGTCGACCCGAGAAAGTACAAGCAGTCGCGATATGCCAACACCTGCGACAAGAAAAGATGTTCGTAAGTTAAATGGGTTACTAGCTTCGCTAGGAAGGTTTATCTCGCGATCATCCTCGATAAATGCAAGCACTTTTTCAACATTCTCAGAAAGGGATCAAAGTTTAGATGGACAGACGAGTGTGAGAAAGCTTTACAAGGAATAAAGGAACATTTAATGGATATATCAATTTTATAAAAAGCAGAACCATGAGAAGAATTATTGATCTATCGTGCGACGACCTCGCATGCATTAAGTGCAGTATTGCTGCGAGTGGACGCAGGGGTAGAGAAACCAATCTATTACATCAACAAAACTTTCAATGCCGCAGAAAGGAATTACTCAAAAATTGAAAAACTAATCTTGGCATTAGTTTACGCAACATTTAAACTTCGCATATACTTTCAAGCACACATTGTTAAGGTAGTAACAAAAATACCAATCGAATCAAAAGAATGAAAAATTCAAAAAGATCGGGAAGAGTTGAAAGATGGAATGCCCAAATAAGTCATTGCAAACTCAAATACGAAATATTATCTTCACCAAAATCACAAGTGGTCGCAGACTTTCTAGCAGAATTTCCTTTGGAAGAGGATGAACCAGTAGAAGAAATGATGGACGTAGAAGAAGAACATGGAGATCCAAAAGATTTGTTAACTGAGCCAAATAGATGGGAAATATTAGTAGATGGGTCATCAAATGGAGAAGGTAATGGGATTGGAATTGTTGTGATATCGCCAGAAGGCGATAAAATGGCTTTTTCTTTCAGGTTAGAGTTTGCGTCAACCAATAATGAAACAGAATATGAAGCTATAGTACATGCTTTGCGATTCGCAATAGAAATGAAATTGGAAAATGTGAGGATTACCAGTGATTCACAATTGGATATTCGCCAAATAAAATAGGAATATACTACAAATGAATTATCTTTGCAAAAGTGCAAGAAACTTGTTGATGAGCTGTCGGTGCAGATACCGAAAATAAAATGGAGACATATATCAAGGAGAAACAATAGACTCGCAGATGCTTTTGCCTTTATATCAAGTATGATGACAGATCCGACTACGAGAAATATAAAAATACAAACACTTTCAACACCCTCAATTAATAAAGAAGAAGAGCAGGAAACAGATATAATGCTAATAGAAGATGGAACACAAACACTTTGCGAAGAAGATTGGAGAACAGAACTTCATGCATACCTGATGAAAGGAGAAACACCAAGAAATAGATTAGAGGCACACAAATTAAAAAGCCGTGCAACAAATTATGAATTAAGAGATGGAGTACTATACCGACGATCTTTTAATGGACCTTCATTCAGATGTGTAACAAGGAAAGAAGGAGAAACCATATTGAAGATGTTGCATAGTGGGGATGCCGGTAATCATAGTGGTGGAAGATCTTTAGCACATAAAGCAAAAGTGCAGGGCTATTACTGGCCGTATATGCATGAGGACGCGAAACAAATATCAAGGCGTTGCGAAGATTGCCAAAGACATGGGAAGAAGATACATGCACCGGGAGCGCCATTAAATTCTTCAACAAGTGTGTGGCCTTTTGGAAAATGGGGCTTAGATATTGTGGGACCATTCCTACCAGGAACTGGACAGAGAAGATATCTAATTGTCGCTACTGATTATTTCACAAAATGGGCAGAGGTGAAAGCGGTACAACACATTCGCGATAAAGATGTTTTTACTTTCATATTTGAGAACATTATATGCAGATTTGGGATTCCAAAGACAGTTGGTATCCGACAATGGGAAACAAATGAAGGACAAAATATATAATTGTTGCTTAATGCATTTCGATACGATGTGGAAAATCAACTCCTCTATACCCGCAGTGCTAATGGCCAGCAGCGGTTTTACAAATAAAACAATTGCAGACATATTGAAGAAGAAGTTAGAGGGATACAATAAAGGATGGTGCGAACAAGTACCCAATGCAAAGATGGGCTTATAATACAACTAGAAGAGAAGCTACAGGCATGTCACCTTTTTGTTTAACATATGGGGTTGAAGCTGTACTCCCGACAGAAGTTATGATTCCAACAACAAAAAGAGAAGCTTGGGAGAAAAATCTTAGTGCGGGTAACATTTTAATCAAATTAGATGAATTAGAAGAAAAGAGAGAGAGAGCACTACAACATATGGAGAATTATCAGCGAAGATTGGCCAGAGAATATAACAAACGTGTCAAGATACGTGAATTTCAACCAGAGATCTCAGTGTCTGCGAGAGACACCAATATATCAGCGTGAAAGTGGTGGCAAATTGGCAAGAAAATGGGATGGACCTTATATCATTAAGGAAATAGTTGGCACAGGGGCATATAGATTAATGGATCCTGAAGGGAGAGATGTAGGACAAAGATTGGATAGACCATGGAATAGGTTGTATCTCAAGAAGTATTATCCATAAAAGATGGATGAAATGAAATGAATTTGGATGAAATGTTTTCGCGATTGAATGATTGCGAGGTTGAATAAAACAAAGAAAGATTGTGCGAATTTCTCGCAAGCAATACATTACAGAAAATGAATGATTGAATGAATTAACAAAAATGAATGAGTGAGTGAATGGGACGAACCTTTATGGCGTACACCTTAGTTCGCGAATGATATTTCGCAAGAGGCAAATGTAAGACCTAAAGTGCGTCATATAAGGGGGTATCTCTTGACATGGCTCGGGGAAAGGTTACACCGCTCCCGGAACCCGAGTCATGGAGATTTGGGGCCCATGAAAGCCTATCCTGGAGAGATACCTTGGATTTCCAACTATATATATAAGGTTATACCCTGGTTGGACGCCCGAGGATCTCTTCCTAGGAGTCGGTGTATGCTCAAGGCGCCGGGTACACGGTTGAGCCAAGAGTGCCCGGGGCATTTGAAGTGTCTCGGCCATTCTTGGCAAGTCTTGGTATATGCCGCACTCGGCCCAAGAAAACTCCACTTAGGGTGCAGTCTCGTAACCATAAACCATATAGGTATAAGGGATAAGAGTCTGCGAAAACAACTGGTTGTTGTTAAGACCGGATGGGAGGAGCTAGTCTTGTATGGCCGATGTACGCCTCCTTGAAGGGGCAACCAGGGAGAAGATAAGGGCGGCACCCTCCATTAGGGAGCTGATAAGTGTCAAAAGACGCAAATGTCATGAGGCTTTATTTTCGCAAGGAAATTTAGGCTTGTCATATTTGTGCGATGATCCTGTAGAGGCAATAATACTAACGCAAGGATAAGGCGAGATCAATGGGTTTTTACATGAAAATGTAAAGACGTCCTGCGATTTCGTCGCGAAGACGGCAATATCATGGGATTTTACATTCGCAAGAGTATTTAAGCCTGTCATATTGTCGCAAATAAAATATCCTGCAGAGGCAAAAATACTTAAGAAATGATAAGACAAGGTCAATGGGTCATTACATGAAAATGTAAAGACGTCCTGTGATTTTGTCGCAACGAGGGGTGGCGAAATAAGACCTTTAATTAGGAAGGCAAAATAAGACCACACAATCAATGATAAGACAAGATCAATAGATTTCTTCAATTGTGAAGATATCCTGCGGTCTTGTCGCAATGATAAATTTCAACATAAATAAAAGCAAGCAAACACGCTTGCGAGAGTAAAATTGCAAATCTAAAATGAAATAGAAAGAGAAGATAAGGGTTTATTCATCAAGGACTTGGTCTTTCCAATCAAAAAGAGTACTTCAACAGAAATTGAAAAACATCCCATGCAAAAAGTCATACAGAAAAAGAGACTGGAACATATAAAATTACAGGAGTAGATTAATTTTCTACATCTACATTGGCATTCTCGGCAGTAGGAGATGATAAACGTTCCTCAACAATCTTATCAGCTTCATCTTCGCCAGTTGGAGGATTTTCATTAGAAGTTCCTTCATTCGGATTCTTATTGAAAATTTCATCATTAGTGACTTCCTCGCAGCTTTCATAATCATAATCGCTATCAGGGGAATCGGGAACTTCATCATCACTTATTTCCAGAGGTGCGACAGATACAGGATCAAGAGATTTAGAGAGTAAAACATCATTCACAAGAACTTCAGCTTTAAGATGAAGTTGACGAAGGAGCGCTTTCTGCTGGTTTTTACTCTCTATATTTTTAAAATTACACATATAGTCGAATCTTCTTTCTGCCCTGTCACGAGAATGCATAAGGGAAGTAACAAGCATTTTATTCTCCTTGCGAGTTTTTGAGTGGTCGGATTTCAAAGCAGTAATGGAAGAATGAAGATTTTTCTCAGATTCTGCAAAACAAAAAATAAAAACAAAAAAAATATTATAACAAACAAAAATATGAAGGCCCAATAAAGGAAGAATAGATGAGGCAAGTCAACTTCTATGACTACCTTCCTTTTGCGAGATAAGATGTCAAGGTTAAAGCTGAACAACTATTCTCCAGCTTGATCCATGGCGATGTCAAAATTATCTCCAACTAATCCTTTCAGATTTGAGCTCGCCAATTTTTTTCGTTAGAAACAAGTATGGCATTTTCTTTTGCAAGGGAAGAATTGGACTTTTCTAATTGGGAACATTGATCTTTGAGTTGGTTTGCTTTTACACTTAAGGTTATTCTACCCTGAATGAGTTTATCCTTCTCGCAGTGAACTTCGCAAGATGACTCTTCAAATGAGTGAAGAGATTGTTCTTGCTCTTTACATAATTTTTGACAAATATCATATTGCTGCGAGTAAACGGCTACCTTGTTTAATAGAGTTCGCTTCTCTTGAGAAAGAGTTCCATTCTCATCTGATAAAGTTTCCAACTCTAGATTAGCTTTAGTCAAAGAATACGAGAGGCGAGATAAGTCATTACTTAACGAATCGTGTTTCTGAGCTAAATCAACATTTTCTTTAGAAAGATTATCTATTTGATCAACAAAGATATGTATGAAGATTATCTAATTGATTATATTGCTCCATCCAAGCATCTTTATCAACTCGAACTTCTTCAACAGTAGATTCCAACTGATATATCTCCATTTTTCGTTTCTGGTTTAAAGCTTAAAGGGCGAACAAGGGTTTGAGTTTTAAAATAAAATTAAAAAAAAAAAAAAAAAAAAAAGAGAGAGAGGCAAAAATATACCTTTTAATTCTCCGTTCTTCTTGCGAAGATTGTCGCGATCCAGTGAAATATTGAGAAGGCTATTTTTCAAGACCTTAATTTCTTGCTCAAGAGATGTTCGCGACGATGTGTCAGAACCAAAATATTTACTCAGGGATTCAAAAACACTAGACCTAATAGGATCAGTGGAGGTTTTCTTCGCATCATTCATGACGTCTGATAAAGTTTTGAAAGCTACATCTACCCCTTCTAAGTTTTCTTTGGTAAGAGGGATAAACTCAGAGGAGGAGGAGGGAAAAGTTGAATCATTCTTGGTTATAAGAATGCTAGTTGAAGAAACCTGATTAACAGGTGGGGGCGCGAGACATAAGTATTAAGAGTAAAAGTAGAGAAAGGTTCATTTTGAAGAATTTCATCGACGGAAAATTCAGGGATTGATTTGTCCTGCGAGGATATCGCAGGAGGAGACAGATTATCTTGAGAAGAAGGAGTTGGCTTATTCTGCGAAGCAGTCGCTAGAGAAGGAGGATTGTCCTGCGAAGGTACTATAGGAGAAGTAATAAGTTTAAACCCAGGAAAGGAGACAGGAGGAACAACCGGTTTAGAATGGCGAGACCTCTTGGGAGATCTACCACCATTTTTGTCATCCTGCGAATTACAAGTTAAATAAGAAACAGAGGCAACAATATTGTTATTAAAAGAGTAAATGTTTCTTAAATACCTTGCTACTCGCAGGCTGCCTTTTAGAAGCAAAGGATTTCGATTGTGAACCCGAAGAAATGTTAGGGTTCGTAACGGTGAATTTGGTGTTGGGCTTGTTCTTGCTGAATGGTAAGAGAAACATTAAAAGAAGAGTAATATCCAAATAAAAGATTACAATAAGAGAAATCAATCATGAAATAATCAAAATTAGTAAAATCAACAGACCTTGATGCCATAGAAACAGTAGCAGATGAATTATAGTAGGAAGACGATGAAGGAAAACGGCAGAAAAAAGTTGCAGACAATAAAGAAGATGAAGTAAAAGAAGAGAATAATTTCCAAAGGGAACTCCTCTTTAAATAGATGGGAGAAGAGTAACCGGATGAGCCGGTAAAAAGTAAAATTTTAGATACGTGTAAACAGCCATTCCTAAATTCACGGAATCTTGTCGGTGATAATAAACGGTGGCGACATTTCAAAATGATAATTCTCATGACATTCTCTCCTTCGCAGAGAAGACATGAGAAGAGGCAAGATGTAGGATCAGAATATCGCGACATCAATATCTTGCGAGATCGATAAACGACAGCATTGCGAAGGTGTCGCAGGGAAATAATATAAATGACGCAATGGATGACGACAGCCAGAACATGAGAAAAGTGTGAAGATTTGGCGAGATTCAGGAGTGTCGCGAAAATGAACACTTATACACTTGCGATACTTCGCGAGCAATTCCCGAAAATAAAGGACAACTTAGCTGTCATCCACTATGTAATACCCTATATAAAGGGTTGAGTAAATCTGTTGTGGGAGAGGTATTTTTGAATTGTTAAGCAAGTCATTAGGAGAGAGAAAATCTAGAGTGATTGTAATTTCTTTAATTATGTTCTATCTCTCTTTGTAAACATTTCAAGAAAATAATCAATCAAATTCATAGTTATTCATCTTCAAATGGATTAATTGAGTTGAATCTAATGAGGGGTGTAGTGTAGGAAATCCTGCAACTACATAAATACTTGAAGTTTGCATTTCTAGCAAACTAATCCTTCGTGACAGCAAACTTATTCGGTTGTGTTTTTACTGGTGAAGCCGCCTATTCGGAGAGGAGAGTAACCTAATTAGGCGAAATCTCTTACGGCCGCTCAGTTTAAAGTCTTCTTTGGGATTGAGAAGCTCTATTAGTACCGTTGGTGGGAAACTAGATAATTACGGTTTATCTTGTGTTTTCGATTGATTTGATTGACTAACGGTGGTTGAACTATGATTGCACCTAGTTTGTTTATGCATGAGAATCTTCTCTTCTGATATAAGATTCACTCAAACTAGATCGAAGTTTCGACAGGGATCTTTAGACTGTTTGTAGATCTAAAGACGTCTTGTGATAGTCCATTGTTAACAGACTTCGTTATGTGCGTGATTGATCACAAGAGATTCAAGTTGTTGTGTGCAGGCATTTATTGAAGATCTAAGAAGATTTGAAGACAAAGAAGATATTGAAGATTTCTGATTTGGGGTTTATAATCTTTGATGTGCACAATACTTATTTCGGTATAGATGATCCAACTATAATCGGTTTATCCTTGTGGTAGATTAGATTGATTAGTTTTGTAGATCGGCATCAATACAATTCTTTTTGATTAAAAGTATTGATTGCAAAATCTTAAGAATTACCTTTGGTTTAGTTGGAGGCGTGGGAATACAGACGGAACTAGGTGAACTATAGGTTTAGTTGCTTGGTCTCAACTATATGAACTTGGTTTAATTTTGTATAGCGGCTTAATCCTGAGAGTGTAGGATCAGAATATCTCAACAACAATACCTCGCGAGATTAGTAAACGACAGCATTGCGAAGGCGTCGCAGAAGAGTAATATAAATGACGCAATGAATGACGACAACCAAAGCACGAGAAAGATGTGAAGATCTAGCGAAGTTTAGGAGTGTTGCGAGATTGTATACTTATACACTTGCGATATTTCGCAAGTCATTCCCGAAAATAAAGGACAACTTAGCTGTCATCCATTGTGTACTACCCTATATAAAGAGTCGAATAAGCCTGTTGTAGGGGAGATCTTTTTCCGAGTGTTAGACAAGTCATTAGGAGAGAGAAAGTTTGTGGTGATTGTAATTTCTTTAGATATTTTCTATTTTATCTTGTAAACATTCAAAGAATTAATCAATAAAATCATCGTTGTTCATCTTCAAATATCTTAGTTGTGTGGATTATTGTGAGGGGTGTAGTGTAGGATTTCCTGCAACTACATATTGGCGCTAGAAAGGGCTGTTTGAGTAAGGATTGACATCGTGATTTGAAAGAAATTGGAGTGGTAGGGAAGGAATTTCTTATAATTTTCAACAGTTTACCAAAATTAAGAAATGGCTAGAAGAAGAAATGCATCCGAGCAACCAACAACTGTTAAAAGGAGTAGGAGAATTGCTGGAGAAGGGAGAAATGAAATGGGAGAATCCTCCAGAATGAACATAAGGAATAATGAAGAAAATCAAATTCAATCACCAATTCAACCAGTAGCAAATAGAACTGTGGATTATGATAGAGTAAGCGTGTATACTTGGAGATCAGACTTTGTGGAAGAAAGGGGAGAAGAACAACAATTGGAAAACAATAGACAAGAGGAGAGAAACCGAGAAGAGACTGGAGAAATAATTCATGGAAATAAAGAAATCGCAGCATTAGAGGCGTTGAGACAAACAATACATGAAGAAAGGCGATTAGAAGCTGAGAAACGTGCAAATTTAACAAGACAAAATCATGAATTGAGGATGGAAAACATGAGATTACAAAACAGAAGGTCGAGAAGCACTATAAGGTCAAGCTCAAGATCAGTTATAGAGGAAAGAAGGAGAATTTTACCTACAAAAAATGCTGATGAAGAAAACCAAGAAGAAACGCAAAATCGAGGCATAAAACATTGCGAGAGAAGAGAAATGATGGAAGATCGTTATATCCCACGTCCCGAGACTCTTCAAAATGAGCAGAATGGTGGAAACCAAGGAAATAGGCAGCGTCAGGAGCGGAATAATCCAATTGATGAAGAAAATCAAGAAGAAGGAAGAAGAATATTGCATGGGAGAGAAGCACAGAGGAAACAAAAAGAAATCGAGGATGAAATTTAAAGACATTATGCTGAAAAAGCACGTCTAGCTCGCGAGAGAGAAAGATTGAGAGCAGAAATGGAAGAACAGGAGTTAGAAGAGGCAATTCGCCAGAATAATCATGATAATCGAGAAAGAAGGCGAGAACAAAATCGCAACAATGATAATATTAATGAAGAATATGAAAGAGCACAAAGGAGAGTTGATAGGCAACAAAGAAGAGCAATTGATAGATATAACGGTGTGCGAATTCGCGAAAGAAATGAAGGAGAAGATCGCAGAGAAAGACGAGAAGAGAATGATGAACAAGAAAGTCAAAGTAGACATGAACGCAGAAGAAGAGAAGCGGAACTAAAAAGACCAATGGATTCAAATTCTGATGTAAATGAACAAATTTTGAGAGAATTGGCAGAAATGAGAGGAATGATGAACAGTAAAAGGGGAGGAGGAAAGAGACAGTTGGATGAAGCCATAGAAGAAGTCGTGAAAACTCCGTTCACACAAGAGATACAATTAGGAGGAATACCACCGAAGTGCAACTTACCGACATTAACCAAAGATTTTCGATGGAGCAACTTGTGCGATACAAAGATATCAAAGCTTATATGAGATGTATGCTACAATGGGAGAATCATGATGCTATATTGTGCAAATATTTTGCATCAAGTCCGACAGAGAAGCTTTGAAATGGTTTGAAGGGCTACCAAGAATACAATAACATCTTTCAATCACTTGCAGGCTATATTCTTAGGGGCATATATAAGCAATAACTCCTCGCGACCAGTTATTGAAGATGTATTTGGGTTAAAACAAAGGGTTGGTGAAAGTTTGAAGCATCTAACTCGTGAGATGGAAGACAATGTGTAGCGAAATGGTCGGCCGTGTGGAGGAGAGATATCTCATCTTATCATTCATTAATGTTATGTTTGCGACAAATCTGTTATATATTCAAATTTTTAGAGTCAAGAATACAATCACAATGACTGAGTTACGAGAGCTTCAGGAGGAGTATATTGCTCTAGAGGAAAATCAAAATGAGATGGAATCATACCCTGTCGCGAATACAAGTTCAGGAGCTGCGAATGCAAGTTTGTTACCCAAATTGATAAACACTGTGGCGAGTACCTCGCAAGGAATGAGGATACCAGATGATGGTCAGCAAAAGTTGGTAGCCATGGGAAGTCGCGATCAGGAAGAATTTGAAAGAGAAAGAAATTTCTAAAACCGTGGCGGAAATAATAAAATTCAAAGGCTTGATCAACCGCAAGAAACCTATGGAGGTTAGAGGCATAATCCGCAAGAGACTTATGGAGGCCAGAGGCAGAATTATCATAGAGGGCAGCGAGGTCATAGAGTCGTATGGGAAGATGACCGCGGTCGTAAGCGTCAAAAATATAAATTACACTTTCTTACTACTCAAAATATAAATATAGCAAGGGCAAGAAAGGATCGATCCCACAGAGAGGTCTAGGTTGTCAATATGTTTCGATTCCCTATAAATAACACCGGTAGTTTTGTGATTTTATAAACTAAAATAAAATAAAAGCAAATAAAGCAAAGCAAACAAATCAAATCGAGGATAAGAAGATATTGGTCATGGATTTCGTTTTCATTCACAAACATGGTTTCACCACAATAACTAGAATTGATATTTTAATCTCAACTTTTATCAAAGGCCCTAGAATACCTTGATCGCAAGAATATCCCGCAAATCTCCTCATGTCATCAACAAACACATTAAAAGATGCGAATATGAATTCTACCTAAAGGAACAACCTAACGTGTAAAAGCACTAATCAAGTTTAATTCCCTAGATGCATTAGGTTCTATGAAATCAGGCCAATCAAAGCAATCGAACGTGGAAAGCGCACTAATCCGATTTAACAAAGGTTATGGTTCACATATGATCATAAGAATATATCACTACAAACTATAATCATATTTATGCTACTTGCAATCCGGAATTATCACTTTTGCGTATAATAACCCTAATCTAGCAATAAAGATGAAAGCAAACTCAATCGATTCGCGACTCGACTAACAAGCATTCAAATCATGTAACAATATTAACGGTAAATCATAAACGATAATATGAGAGAAAACTAATTTATTGAATTAAAACCCATGTTTGGAAATCCAACTTATTCCATAACCAAAAGAAAACTCTAGCTCATATTCATGGAGTTCATAACAAGAAGAAAGAGAAGTTTCATGTTTCTAAACCCTAAAACAAAGTAGAGGAAAAAGAATAATAGAATAAGATATAAGATAAGAGATCGTTTTTGTTTTGAGAAAAGTCTTCTCTTTTATAGCTCCACTCCTTCCAAAATTAGGTTTTGTCTTCAAAGTCCATTAGTTAGAAGTCCACCAAGCCCACAAGTGAGAGAAACCCGTGTAGAAATTCTGTCCCAAAAACGTTCGCCGGAAAACTGGGATTGTGGCCGGAACTTGGCCGGAATCCGGTCACCGGTCGCCGGAAATCGTCGTCGCCGACCACCTGAAAATTCTGTCGTCGGAGAATATTCGACGGAATATTCCGTCAGTCCACCGTCAAAGTTAACCGCTGACCTAACGGTCAACGTTAGTCACCGGGTCAAAGTCTGAGTCACTGAGTCAGAACCTGAGTCAGTTGCTGAGTCAAAGCTAACTCGGCTGAGTGACCCATGCCTAGGCCATTGCACAGCTTGCACATGCCAAGCATCTCTGCCAGCCATGTTGGCCCTCAATTCCACCTGCAATCCATCCATGCTCTTCCCCAACTGCAAACACTCAGAAGCTTCACCATTATGGCCCGCCCGCACTCGTAGCTTTTGTCCTGCAACTCAGCTGCTAACTTCTTCTCAGCCTTTTATTGAGCCCTAGCTGCTGTCAGTAACTCCAAACTGCAGCCATGAAGCTTCACCATCAATCCCATTATCACCTGCAATTCAACTCAGCATAACTCTTCCTTTAGCTTCCTGCACAACTGCAACGGAACCAGCACCACCAATTCCCCTTCTGTCATGAGCACAGCTTCGAGCACTTCCATTAGCCTGACACTGTAACTCATCTTTCAGCTCCATCATTCCACTACATTCTCTGCACAAGACCCATTCAACACAAATTTGCAACACAAGATGTAAGTCATATGCAAACACCCAAAGACACATTGCCTCAAATCCACTTCAGTTCAGCGCCAACTGCAATACTATACAGCTCAAACTAACCCATATGCTCAGTTCCTGCTCTTGCAATCCACTCTGCCAATTCCATCATCACTTGCAACTTAATTGCTCATCTCCATGACCTGCACTCTCATTCATTCAAGCCAATAGTATAAATACCATTTCTCTTCCAAGCCAACACACAGCTCCCTGAATCTTCAGTCACATTTCAACCATTCCATTCTGTCTGCATCCATCTCGTTGCTTTCAAGAGCACCAAACATCGCCTAATCTTTCTGTCACATCAAACCATTCTGCAACATTCATTTCATGTAGCTCATTAACACTTCAACCAACAACATCTGTAGCTCAGACAAATCCCAGTAAACCTTGCCGATCCACCCATACAAAGACACCGGTGGTGTATACTTGAGTCATTCTCCATATCAAAACAAAGATCACTAGCGATTCGGCTCAACAAATGATAACCACCAAGTACCAGCTACTAACCATCTCAAGCAGCCACCATTCTCTAAAACCTACAGCATCATCCAACTTCAGTTCAAGTTCCTAGGTCCATTCCTAGCTGCAATCTCCAGCTACCAGCATCAATCCACCTTCGTTAATGCAAACCAATAACAGCAGCTTCATCCTCACTGCCTTCTTCAAATTATTATAGGACCACCTCAGACCCTGATTTGTTCTCGAACAGCATCACTGGCTCTTCAGCATCAGTTCCAACAATCAGAAACCCCAATTTCCTATTTGATTCTCTCTTCATTTCCTTGTCACAATCATAGTATCGACCACCATCTTCTCTCAACAAATCAACATATAGCAACAACAAACCCATTTTACCCATCTGTTTCTTCATCAATTTCCTGTTGCAAACCCTAATTCCAACATCAACTTCTGCTTCTCGATTTCTCTCAATTGACAAATCCAGGCCAATTCGCTAACCCTAACAGCAAAATCCTCCACCCATCTTCTTGAATTGATAAAAATGAACTGCATCATCGTATCAATCAATTTCTGCCTTTGAATTTCTTCGCGTCAACAGAAACCATGACTATCTTTATCAATTTATCCATTTCCTTAACTCCGATTCTCGGGCGAAGAACAGATTCATCTCCTACATCAACCAATCTTGTGAGTAGCAGCAGCTCTGCTACTTCACTTCTCCATTTCAGGTGAATGAGATGTTTGAAATGAATGAGAGAAAGTTTTCTCTCGATTTAGATTTTTAGGGTAGACTGGATAATGACACCCGGTCACCCCTGATAAGGGCTACTCAACTGGTGACCCCCAAACCATTGCTGGCTGCCTTTTAGTATTCCTCCCAAAAAAGTTGCCCCTTAACTTTGATCGGGCTCCAGATAGTGTTCGCCCCTGAAATGACAATTTCGCCCTTTGACTCAATTTGGGTGATTTCCGCTTCTTTTCCTCCGTGCGACTCCAGAGTACCTAATAACTCAAAACCACGCGTAAAGTACATGATTCACAAGAAAAATAGCAAAGAAAGCATAAACTCTATATAGTAAATACGGTGTATTCTACACCTATCAGATTCCCCCACACTTAGACTTTGCTAGTCCTCGAGCAAATCAAACAAAATAATAAAATACAACAACTCCGTGTCGTCGAGGCTACGGTCACTTTTAGCATAAATAACAAGCCTTTAAACCCCTAGGTGTCCCTAGTGGACGAGTTATAGTCTCGTGAAGGTTTACTAGAGATATACCTACAAAACCTATATTTCCAACTCCGTCTATTTGTGACAAATCAATGAACGAATCCAAAATGACTACAGGAGGAGGTACCTTGCAAATTCAATTCATATATTAGTAAATAAACTCTAATTAGATAGTCGAACAAGCCACAATACTGAAACTAACAAACCACAATCACAATGAAAAGATAAAGAAGATGGATAAAGATGTAGATGTTGGCGAATGTTCACAAGTGTTCGATGTTTCCCATATCCGTCAAAGGTCACCGCTAAGATGAACCTAATCCTATTAGATTGAGCTACTGGTGCTGAATGCTACATCAAATCAATTGGCATATACAAGGGAACCAAGAGTGACTTTATTCAACACAATAATAATTTCTTCTCTCTTTTTTTTTATATGATTGGATCAAACTGGATCCAATTTCTCTTTTTTTTTAGACGGCATGATTAGATCTTTTGGATCCAAGCGCATGCTTCCTTGTCAACACGTATATGATAGTTGCCTTGGATCCTGCATTCCACGCTTGTTTAGGCGACGGAGACAGGGACTACGTTTCACACATACTGCTATTCCCAAGTGTCTTTTTATTCCGTTTTGGTCTAATTGGTCGGTCTCTTTTCTTTCTTTTTTTCATATATTTTTTTCATTTTTTTTTTCTTTTTCATATATATTTTTTCATCATTTTTTTTTTTTCCTAGTAACTCAATCACTCTATTTCATCCTAGCAGTAATAACACGTCGATGTTTAGTGACCCACCAAAGCACTTAGAGAACAATAGATAAATATGGAAAAATAAAAATAGAATGTGATATGGTGATATTCCGAGATATGGTAACAACTATCATGTTAATTTGTGATTTCGAGCTATATTCTTCCCTTTTAGTTAATTGGTTCCTCAACTCCTGCATTCAAAATGGTTCCATCCACTAATGGTGTCATCCTAAAGGCACAAGTTTCTAGATTTCGGAGTTCGAAAAGCACAAATTTTTCTTGGTTTTTCTATTTTTCTCATTTTTTTTGTTTTAAAAGGCATAAATAAACTATACTAACATATAAATGCTCCCCACACTTAAACTTCACATTGTCCTCAATGTGTAAAACCGAAAGTTCTGAATTCTGACGTAACAGCAGATAAAACGCAAAAACTGTGCAAATTGGTAAGGAATTTGGAAAAACTCCATTTCACAAAAGTTGTTCACCTACGTGTTTTCTACACAGTGTCAAAATTTCACAGTGTTTTGATAAACGGTCTGACAGTTATAGTCTCTGGACTGAACTACGCGCAGTCTGAAATTTTCTGACGAAAAGGTATTCGTCATAATTCTCTTCTAAGATAGATTCCGGACTCAATGAAATTAAACATGGGGATGCAAATATGATATGAAAACAGTAAAAAATAAATAAACGAAACAAAAATAAAATGCAAAAGGATAAGAGATACAAAACCGGTGGGTTGCCTCCCACTTAGCGCTTGTTTTAAAGTCGACGGCCCGACTATATCCTTGCAAGATTCATTCCCCATATACCAATAACCTGAAAAGTTGGGGATCCGTCCATAGAACCTGTTGTGCAAACACTAGCTTCACACAAATATTAGTACAATAAAGCAAAAGTGAAGCTATGAACCGATAAAAGCTCCCCCCCACACTTATTCTTATCCACACTTGGAAGTGTATAAAGAATATAGAAATCGGGTACTTCCACGGTTTCTTGTTCCATAACCTGCATAGTATGAGAATCAAGTATCTCTAATGGAGGAAATCGAGAAACAAAGTCATCCAACAATATTCTCGAAGCACATACATTCAAACCAATAAGAGGTAAAGGAGAAGAAACAATAGGCAAAGGGTTAGATAAACCTTGCACAATCTCTTGTATTACGGAATCCTCTTCATCCTTGAAAAACTCAAGTGAATTATTCACCTCTTGTATATCATGGTCCTCTATCAAACCTTGCAACCATTCTTCGTCCGTTTCTGCCTTAACCAAAGTATCGACATAAACATCATCATTACAATCATATGCAAGCTCAATTGGGTCTTCCACAATATTGGTTAAACCGGTATCATTCTCAACATACTCCTCCTTTTTGTTGTAAGGCACATACTCTTTTGCGGATCCAAATTTTATTATAAGAAACTTTTTTAGAACACTCGAAAATGCATCATCCTCAAGCTCCACCCTTTGAATAGGCTCTTGATCATTATTAAGATCAATGCTTGAGTAATCTACACAAGTGTCGACATATTCCTCTTCGTCTTCATCTTGATCCCAAAAAGACTCCATTGTACACTCCTCGGGGATGTCACCATGAGTTGTTTCAAGCAATGTATCATAATCACCGTCACTATCATAGTCAACATAAGATTGGTCCTCGCTGAATTTAGTGTTACTTATCTCGAACACATCCTTTTGAATAGGTGAATGATCATTATTACGATCAAGAGTTGAGTTAACTACACAATTATCCACGAAAGTGCCCAAGGATTGCCCTTTTTCAACATTAGCATCAATCAAATATTCATCACAAACCATATGCACATTAGAATTATCCATATCTTCCTTATATTGATCAATGCCTCTTCGCAAGCTAACAATACCTTCACGAAGTTCTTGGAGTTGCTCGTTTGTAGTCTCTTTAGCTTTTTGAAATTCCTCTTGTAAAAAGGTTGAAACTTTGTCTATAAAGTTAGAGACTTTTTGTTCACGAACATAAGAATCCTCCCATCCTTGTTGTTGTTCACACACATACTCACCATAAGGTTGTTGAGGAAAACCACAAGGTTCCATGGAATATTGGTCATAACCAATGAATTGGTTTTGATTATACCCATGGAATTGGTAGTTGTCATATTGTTGAGGTTGAAACCCGTATTGATTGCTCCAATATGCTCCTTCCATAGAAATAAGCACCTGAAATAATTCTCAAACCAAGGTTAAAACCCAGAAAATAAGAAAAATAAAACAAAAACTAAAAACAAAACAAAAATAAGAAACCAAAAGCAATTGACAATCGCTGCGTCCCCGGCAACGGCGCCAAAATTTGACCGAGGTCGTAAGCGTCAAAAATATAAATTACACTTTCTTACTACTCAAAATATAAATATAGCAAGGGCAAGAAAGGATCGATCCCACATAGAGGTCTAGGTTGTCAATATGTTTCGGTTCCCTATAAATAACACCGGTAGTTTTGTGATTTTATAAACTAAAATAAAATAAAAGCAAATAAAGCAAAGCAAACAAATCAAATCGAGGATAAGAAGATATTGGTCATGGATTTCGTTTTCATTCACAAACATGGTTTCACCACAATAACAAGAATTGATATTTTAATCTCAACTTTTATCAAAGGCCCTAGAATACCTTGATCGCAAGAATATCCCGCAAATCTCCTCATGTCATCAACAAACACATTAAAAGATGCGAATATGAATTCTACCTAAAGGAACAACCTAACGTGTAAAAGCACTAATCAAGTTTAATTCCCTAGATGCATTAGGTTCTATGAAATCAGGCCAATCAAAGCAATCGAACGTGGAAAGCGCATTAATCCGATTTAACAAAGGTTATGGTTCACATATGATCATAAGAATATATCACTACAAACTATAATCATATTTATGCTACTTGCAATCCGGAATTATCACTTTTGCGTATAATAACCCTAATCTAGCAATAAAGATGAAAGCAAACTCAATCGATTCGCGACTCGACTAACAAGCATTCAAATCATGTAACAATATTAACGGTAAATCATAAACGATAATATGAGAGAAAACTAATTTATTGAATTAAAACCCATGTTTGGAAATCCAACTTATTCCATAACCAAAAGAAAACTCTAGCTCATATTCATGGAGTTCATAACAAGAAGAAAGAGAAGTTTCATGTTTCTAAACCCTAAAACAAAGTAGAGGAAAAAGAATAACAGAATAAGATATAAGATAAGAGATCGTTTTTGTTTTGAGAAAAGTCTTCTCTTTTATAGCTCCACTCCTTCCAAAATTAGGTTTTGTCTTCAAAGTCCATTAGTTAGAAGTCCACCAAGCCCACAAGTGAGAGAAACCCGTGTAGAAATTCTGTCCCAAAAACGTTCGTCGGAAAACTGGGATTGTGGCCGGAACTTGGCCGGAATCCGGTCACCGGTCGCCGGAAATCGTCGTCGCCGACCACCTGAAAAATTCTGTCGTCGGGAGAATATTCGACGGAATATTCCGTCAGTCCACCGTCAAAGTTAACCGCTGACCTAATGGTCAACGTTAGTCACCGGGTCAAAGTCTGAGTCACCGAGTCAGTTGCTGAGTCAAAGCTAACTCGGCTGAGTGACCCATGCCTAGGCCATTGCACAGCTTGCACAGGCCAAGCATCTCTGCCAGCCATGTTGGCCCTCAATTCCACCTGCAATCCATCCATGCTCTTCCCCAACCGCAAACACTCAGTAGCTTCACCATTATGGCCCCGCCTCGCACTCGTAGCTTTTGTCCTGCAACTCAGCTGCTAACTTCTTCTCAGCCTTTTATTGAGCCCTAGCTGCTGTCAGTAACTCCAAACTGCAGCCATGAAGCTTCACCATCAATCCCATTATCACCTGCAATTCAACTCAGCATAACTCTTCCTTTAGCTTCCTGCACAACTGCAACGGAACCAAAGACCACCAATTCCCTTCACATGAGCACAGCTTCGAGCACTTCCATTAGCCTGACACTGTAACTCATCTTTCAGCTCCATCATTCCACTACATTCTCTGCACAAGACCCATTCAACACAGCTGCAACACAGCATGTAAGTCCTATGCAAACTGCACCAAAGACACATTGCCTCAAATCCACTTCGATTCAAATACTAACCGCAATACTATACAGCTCAAACTAACCCATATGCTCAGTTCCTGCTCTTGCAATCCACTCTGCCAATTCCATCATCACTTGCAACTTAATTGCTCATCTCCATGACCTGCACTCTCATTCATTCAAGCCAATAGTATAAATACCATTTCTCTTCCAAGCCAACACACAGCTCCCTGAATCTTCAGTCACATTTCAACCATTCCATTCCGTCTGCATCCATCTGTTGCTTCAGTAGCACCAGCCATCAGCTAATCTTTCTGTCACATCAAACCATTCTGCAACATTCATTTCATGTAGCTCATTAACACTTCAACCAACAATATCTGTATCTCAGACAAATCCCAGTAAACCTTGCCGAGCCACCCATACAACACACTAGTGGTGTATACTTCAGGTCATTCTCCATATCAAAACAGCATCACTAGCAGTTCAGCTCAACAGCTGCATAACCACCAGTACCCAGCTACTAACCATCTCAAGCAGCCACCATTCTCTAAAACCTACAACATCATCCAACTTCAGTTCAAGTTCCTAGGTCCATTCCTAGCTGCAATCTCTAGCTACCAGCATCAATCCACCTTCGTTAATGCAAACCAATAACAGCAGCTTCATCCTCACTGCCTTCTTCAAATTATTATAGCACCACCTCAGACCCTGATTTGTTCTCGAACAGCATCACTGGCTCTTCAGCATCAGTTCCAACAATCAGAAACCCCAATTTCCTATTTGATTCTCTCTTCATTTCCTTGTCACAATCATAGTATCGACCACCATCTTCTCTCAACAAATCAACATATAGCAACAGCAAACCCATTTTACCCATCTGTTTCTTCATCAATTTCCTGTTGCAAACCCTAATTCCAACATCAACTTATGCTTCTCGATTTCTCTCAATTGACAAACCCAGGCCAATTCGCTAACCCTAACAGCAAAATCCTCCACCCATCTTCTTGAATTGATAAAAATGAACTGCATCATCGTATCAATCAATTTCTGCCTCTGAATTTCTTCGCGTCAACAGAAACCATGACTATCTTTATCAATTTATCCATTTCCTTAACCCGATTCTCGGGCAACAATGATTCATCTCCTACAAAGAATGCAAACCAATCTTGTGAGTAACGCAGCTCTGCTACTTCACTTCTCCATTTCAGGTGAATGAGATGTTTGAAATGAATGAGAGAAAGTTTTCTCTCGATTTAGATTTTTAGGGTAGACTGGATAATGACACCCGGTCACCCCTGATAAGGGTTACTCAACTGGTGACCCCCTAACCATTGCTGGCTGCCTTTTAGTATTCCTCCCAAAAAAAGTTGCCCCTTAACTTTGATCGGGCTCCAGATAGTGTTCGCCCCTGAAATGACAATTTCGCCCTTTGACTCAATTTGGGTGATTTCCGCTTCTTTTCCTCCGTGCGACTCCAGAGTACCTAATAACTCAAAACCACGCGTAAAGTACATGATTCACAAGAAAAATAGCAAAGAAAGCATAAACTCTATATAGTAAATACGGTGTATTCTACACCTATCAGAAGAAATCAAGATGCCTCCACTAAACGCTAGCGTGGAGAAAATATGGGAAGCAATACTCCTGATGGAGAACATACCTGCACCATGGAACATGGGGAATGAACCACCTCCAGGTGACAGAAGTCATGAATTCTGTTCCTATCACCATTTTCATGGACACTTAACGAATGATTGTAGGAATATAAAAAGAATCATCCTCTGAATGATAGATCAAGGGAAGCTAAATCATTTCTTAAAAGGTGAAGAGAAGACTCAACCATTACCAACACCTCCAGAAATTCATAGAGTAAATACAACAAAAGGGAAAGAAACGTTTGTAGTAGAAGTTGGAGCGAAGGCCAAAAACTTGTTCTGCAACTCTATCGTACATTCGTACAGGACAATTGAAGATTTTCATGATAGTGTTCTCAGTAGGGTTTTCGCAAGAGATGTTGACAATAGGGAAGTAATGAACATCGCGAAGACAGCGCCACTGAAAGAATGGCAAGCGCAAATTATTTCTTTTACCGCAGAAGAGGTACCTGAGGGTGGCGAGATGCATGACAGTCCATTAGTGGTAAGGTTGGAGATTAACCCAAAACCTGTTGATGATGAAGATGATGGGGCAGAAAATTCATGGGCAATAAATAGAATATTAATTGATACTGGAAGCTCTGTAAACATCCTTTTCTACCACACTTACAAGACTATGGGAGGGAAAGACGAAGACTTGATACCTTCAACCTATAAGATTTATGGTTTTAATGGCACTTCCAATAAACCTAAAGGAGAAACTCGTATGCGAATACCATTGAAAGGATTATCAACTGAAATCTTGTTTTGCATAGTCGATGTGGAATCCCCCTATAATGCATTAATTGGGCGACCATGGTTACATGAGATCTTGGGTGTAGCATCAACTTACCACCAGTGCATCAAATTTCCTCATCCCAGTGGTGTTGGAGTTATAAAAGGAGATTGGGCTGAGGGACTAAAATGCTATGAAGTCGATGTGGAGTCTTGCGAGGAAAGGGCTGCTCAAAAGAAGAATTGGAAGCGGAATATCAAAGAAGAACAAAGAAGAGAAAGACTGATGGTGGACACAATAGAAGTGAGAGATGAAGATATATTGCGAAATCAATGCTTGAAAACAATTGGAAATTGCGATGGTCTCGCAATAGAGAAAGAAATATCAGGGAATTTGAATGAAGAAACAGAGAGCAACAGGAATAAGAAGTGTAAGAAATAAATAGTTGATTTTAGAGTTGTGTAAAAAAAAATGTGTTTGGAGTGACAAAGACATGTCAAAAGTACAAAGAATATGATGATCAAGGAAGGAGTACGCGAAAGTCTCGCGATTCATGAATATAACGAAAGTTTGGTTAAATAATTACAGCGAGATCAAAGCAAATGAAGCAAGATTATGTAATAATTTCACAAAGATAATGAGAAGAAATAATCAAAAATCGATGAATGATCGCAAGAATTGATAGAAATAAAAGAATGAGTGAATGGGACAAACCTTTATGGCGTACACCCTAGTTCGCGAATGACATTTCGTAAGAGGAAAATGTAAGACCTAAAGTGCGTCATATAAGGGGGTATCTCTTGACATGGCTCAGGGAAAAGGTTACACCGCCCCTGGAACCTGAGTCATGAAAATTTGGGGTTAATAAAGCCCATCCGGGGGAGATACCTTGGATTTCCAACTATATATATAAGGTTATACCCTGGTTGGACGACCGAGGTTCTCTTCCAAGGAGTCAGTGTATGACCAAGGCACCGAGGTACACGATTGAGCCAAGAGTGCCTGGGGCATTTGAAGTGTCTCGGCCATTCTTGGCAAGTCTTGGCACATGCCGCACTGCACTCGGCCGAAGAAACTCCACTTAGGGTGCAGTCTCGTAACCATAAGCCCTATAGGTATAAGGGATAAGAGGTCATGAAAACAACCGGTTGTTGTTAAGACCGGATGGGAGGAGCTAGTCTTGTATGGCCGATGTACGCCTCCTTGAAGAGGCAACCAGGGAGATGATAAGGGCGGCACCCTCCATTAGGGAGCTGATAAGTGTCTTAAGACGCAAATGTCATGAGGCTCTATTTTCGCAAGAAAATTTAGGCTTGTCATATTTGTGCGATGATCCTGAAGAGGCAATAATACTAACGCGAGGGTAAGACGAGATCAATGGGTCTTTACATGAAAGTGTAAAGACGTCCTGCGATTTCGTCGCAAAGACGGCAATGTCATGGGGCTTTATGTTCGCAAGAACATTTAGTCCTGTCATATTGTCGCAAGAAAAATATCCTGCAGAGGCAAAAATACTAAAGAAATGATAAGACAAGATCAAGGGGTCGTTACATGAAAGTGTAAAGACATCCTGCGATTTTGTCGCAAGACTAATAATGTCATGGGACTTTATGTTCGTAAGAATATTTAGGCCTGTCATATTAACGCAAAAGTGAGGGGTGGCAAAATAAGACCTTTAACTAGGAAGGCAAAATAAGACCACACATGAGCAATGATAAGGCAAGATCAATGGGTCATTACATGAAAATGTAAAGACGTCCTGCGATCTTGTCGCAATGATGAATTTCAACATAAATGAAGATAAGATCACACAAGAAATTGAGTAACCAAATAAACTTGTGAAAATGGCTATATTTCTTCATTTATTTGTGAAGAATTAGCAACAGATTGTTGCGAAACTAAGAAGTATTGTTACTTAAAGGATTATCGATTTAATCTCTCATGTGAAAATAAATAACGAGAGGCAAATATGGGAATGATTAGAGTAAAAACTTGTTATTTATTTTCATATGATAAATTTACAAAGAAGAGATTACAAAAATGGAAGGCTAGAAGGATAAATGTACAAGTATCACAAGAAGAGAAAAGGAAAATGGAGCTATCTCTCGGTTTATTCTTCTTTTTCATCGATTCTTTATCGACTCCTCTTCTTCGCTTGCATCACTATCGAGACATCCGAGGAAGGCATATTTTCGGGAACTTCATCAAGAAGACAAGGATATGAAGAAAGAGGAATGCGATGGTCATCACAAACTGTCTCAATAGTTTGATTGCGAAAACAAAACAACGTCATTATTGAAATTCGCCATCAGTAGTTTGTAATTGCTTCTTCAACCTGGAATACTTGTTGTTGCGAAGAGAGAGGTCCTTTGCAAGTTGTTCTTTTTCAGATTCAAGTTCTTCAATCCTTGTTTGATATCTCTTCTCAGCTTCTGCAAACGTATGATAATGAGTCAGTAACTTAATATCATTTTCACAAAAAAGAAGTGGTAAAGTAAAAAAAAAACAGTTAACAACCTTCTCTATCAGAAATCATATCTTTAACCAAGGAAGTATGCTCAGCATGAAGACTGACGTTAACACCTAAGTTATTTCTGGCATTATCTAGAACTTTCGCAGCCCAAGCGAATTCATCATCACTATTTATGACAAGAAGTGAACGAATTTGATTTTCTCGCTCATTAAGTATGGCATTTTGGCGAAGAGATTCATCTCGTTCAATTTGGACTTCAAGAAGAGTTTTTTGGAATTTCGCTAATGCTTGTGCACCTTGATTAGCAATGCGATCCTTGTCATCTATAAGGCTATTAATTTTTTTCCTTAGAATATTATTATTCTCGTGGGAACTAAGGTATAAACGTTTAAATCGGTTGGCTAAACCTAAACTAGATCTATGCTCAATTTCTAAGAGATGAAATTTGGTTCAAGTTCATTTATTGAAAGAGAGTTAATTTTGTTCGACGAACTACTTAAAGATTCGTTGAGCTGAGCGAGAAGAGCATCATTATCCATAGGCTCAGGAAATGAATGGAGAAGGATGGCTTCTTCAGAAAGATTATAAATGTCTGCGAAAATGATAAGTCAGGCAAGGAAAAATAAATGACAAAATAAAAACGAGGGAAAGAGAAGAATTCTGTACCATAAAGTTGTTGATTAGCACTTTTAAGGGTAGAAATTTTATTCTTCTGAGTAGAAGATTCAGTTTCCAGTTGTTGAATTTTTCCGCGAAGAGCAACAGTCTCATTTTCACTCTTCTTGCGAGATGTCGCGACTTCAACTTCTAATTCTTTGTTCTTCTCCTTAAGTTGAAGATTTTTCTTTTCAAGGTTGTTGCGCCTCTTCTCAAGATCTGAGGCAACAACAAAGGAAGCTCTTCCAGACTATAAAGAAAGATGAAGAAGTTATTAATATATGGTCTAAAATTAAAAATTATAAGGAATAGAGAAACATAGACGTACCAAGGCACTGAGTGCATTCAAGAAACTGGGAGTCAATGATCTGGAGATCCCTTGAAGAGACTCATTACCCTCCAGTAAAGAAGCATCACATATACTTGCGAGAGCTTCGCATATACCAGAAAGGTGATCATCTCCAAGTCCCTGCATGGAGTCTGAAAAGATATTAGACAATAACGTCATAGGAGATTCAGTTGGGTGATCCTCCTTCGCGGTAGAAGTGTCTACATCATCGTCTTCTTCATCAGAACTTTCACTAGATTGAGGACTTGAGCGAGAAGAAGAATGGGTCTTTTGTTTTTTAGAAGACGGAGCAGCAGATTTTTTCTTGTAAAGAGGGCCTTTACCCTTTCTTTTATTTCTCTTTGACTTTTGAAGCTTCATCCTCGCTTTAAACTTCAACACCAACCTACATACACGAATGAAGATAAGAAACAGAGGAAACAATATTGTGAATAACAAGAGAAAATATTTCTTACTTCATCCATGATTGAGCGAAGTATCGCCAAAGTACTTGGCTTTGGATTTCTTTCATAACTCTTTCTCAATTTAATGATCTTAAAATTTCGCAAACTTAGTATATATAAAAAGAAGGAAACATTGCGAAGCGAACGAAAATTAGAAAATGTACCTCTTTTGCTTTCTCGGGCCAATTAAATACCCAAGGATGATAATTTGCGAGATTCGCAGGGAGTACATGGGAACCTGAGATGTAAGGTCCGTTCAAAAATAGCGGGAAGACACACCATTTCTCATCTTTAGAATAGCGAGGGACATTGTTCTTGCCAGAGTGCCAATCAATATCTAACATGAGTATCTTATCGTCAGGAACGTTCTCTTTTCTTTTCAATCGAGCACCCCAAATGAGATTTATCATTCTTCATATTTATCACTTCATAATTTTCAAAAAAGTTTTCTACCGTGTACTTTTCAAATGACTATCTCTAAGTTTGCGAAATTAGGATCTCTCGACGTTATCGGGATATAGAGACCCCTTACCAAAGACCTCGATTGGCGAATTCAAGCATTAGACGGATGCAATCACCACTTAATTGATAAATAGCTCGCGAGAATTTCTCATGAGCAAGAATTTCATAGAACAAGGGCAGTTCGGGATTCTAGAGAGGAATGGGAAGACCTGCGAGGATTTTACCTAGCGAGATTATGATTTTCTCGATCATCACACCGATGATCGAAAAACAACTTTGCGAAAGAATAGATGAAGATTCCCGATTGGGAATAGTAGACAAGGTGAAACCCTTCTCTTGTAAATTCTTTTGAGTTTCACCCAAAAGGGTTTCGTATCTACGACCAGGTGGAGCCATTCTCAGAGTATGGGAATGATTAGAGAATTGAAGATCAAGAGAAAGAAGAAAAGGAAGATTTACGAAAGAGCGAAACGTGAATTGCGGAGGAGGAGAATTGAAGAAAAATTGCAGAGAGAAAGTAAAAAATAAGAAGAGGAGGGTGAGAAAACTATATATAGAGAAGAATTCTCGAGAAGATAAATGCATTTAATGCGAGAGGGGACGTGAATGGTCAAGAAAAAACGGTTGAAAGAGACGTGTCAAGAAAAGAGTGGAAGAAGAAACATGTGTAATAAATTACAGTAGAAGTACGGATTGTAATGAGACAAATATGAACAGTTGCGGCATTTTAAAATACTAATTCTCATGACATTCTCTTCTTCAGAGAGAAGACATGATAAGAGGCAAGATGTAGGATCAGAATATCACAACAACAATACCTCGCGAGATTAGTAAACGACAGCATCGCGAAGGCGTCGCAGAAGAGTAATATAAATGACGCAATGAATGATGACAGCCAAAGCACGAGAAAGATGTGAAGATCTAGCGAAGTTTAGGAGTGTTGCGAGATTGTATACTTATACACTTGCGATATTTCGCAAGTCATTCCCGAAAATAAAGGACAACTTAGCTGTCATCCATTGTGTACTACCCTATATAAAGAGTCGAATAAGCCTGTTGTAGGGGAGATCTTTTTCCGAGTGTTAGACAAGTCATTAGGAGAGAGAAAGTTTGTGGTGATTGTAATTTCTTTAGCTCTTTTCTATTTTATCTTGTAAACATTCAAAGAATTAATCAATAAAATCATCGTTGTTCATCTTCAAATATCTTAGTTGTGTGGATTATTGTGAGGGGTGTAGTGTAGGATTTCCTGCAACTACAGAGAGTATTCAATTCTGGACAAGGTCCTGGGGTTTTTCTGCATTTGCGGTTTCCTCGTTAACAAAATCTTGCTGTGTCTTTTACTTTTCTATTTCCGCAATTATAATTGTTTTTATTATAATTAGAAGTAAAATACACAAACGTTAATTCCTATTTTACTTGATAGTAATCCTATTGTGTTTGGTTAAGTCCGAACCTCTTATCAAGTAAACATACTTCGTTGTTGTATTGTCTCGATCTCGTATCCATAGACGATCACACGAAGTGTGAACCGATTAGTTGTATTGTTTCGACTCAGTCCATAGACAATCACTTTTGGAGAAAGGACTTATATATAGGTAGGAAAAGTTTTAGCTTGAGGTATATTTGGGTACCCTCGCCTTTTCAGAACTCTTAATACTGATATGACATGACGACTAATGCTCGCTCCCAGCCGAGTAGCATGAGTCTCCCGAAGTGTCAGGATTAAGATGCGTGTGGAAGTACTCAATCAGAGGCACGCAAAGTTATGCTGCCCTTTGATATTAAATTAGTGATTTTTTGTATCAGTATGCAAAATCCACCAAAAATTGATTGATTTTGCGGCAACCCGCAAAATTCAGTTCTTTAACCTAATTTTATTAATTTACAAAAAATTAGGTTTTTTGCGCGCGATAGTTCGAACCCTATTGGTCGAAACTAAACCTAGGCAAACTAGGAAATTGATCCATCAGGTAGGAGCAAGATCCTACCAAAAATCATAAAACAAGAAATAAAGAGGAACTGCGGAAAGTAAGAGCAGCGGCAAAAGGAGGCATGGCCGCGCCACTTGGCCGACCGATTGGCTTCAGCAGGCGCCACTTGTGGCCGGTTGGCCACGCTCCATGTTGCTGCTTGCCGGCCCCCTTTCCCATTGACCAATCAGATCGCTTTAAACGCGCCACACACACTTTTAAATAAAGTTGGAAGTTGGTTAGTTGACGCACCTAATTCCTAAAGGAATCTAATATAGACTGCCCATGTCAGTCTTAAAACGATCACGGTCGTACGTTTTGGCCACTCGATTAATCAAGCCTATCCACCTCCTAACATGATCGGACAAGCACCACCATGTACACCGGCGGGCTCACTAATGCCTTGGCCAAACTGAGTCCTCCCAAGTGATAGGTGTCTAAAACACCTAATTTACTATCCAGTAGTTACGCTTTCTTTGCTATTTTTCTTGTGAATTATGTACTTTACGCGTGTTTTTGAGTTATTAGGTACTTTGGAGTCATTCGAGCGAAAAGAAGTGGAACTTGCTCAAATGTTGGATTTATTTTCATCATGGTGACGAGAACGGAAAGGCGAAGCTATAGGCGAAAGAAGGAGGTCACTTGAACGTCATATGAGAAAATTATGAATGAAAACATCGATGAAGCTTGTCAGTTCCCTAGAACTGACAATTGAAAGGAGTGCTTAGGTTGCTCGTATCCAGTTGATGGTTGCCTATAGTAATTTGGTTCATTACATGCCCCTAGATCGGATCGGAAATGTCATTCTCCATTACATTTCAGAGACCTGAGCTATGGCAGCTTATTTTGTAGCGTTCATGGAGAGGAAGTAACGGAGAAATCAGTGAAGATTAAAGAGGGGTTTTGTTATGATGAAGAAGGTCTCACTCTCGGTGAAGGATGAAGCTGATTCAAAGGAGGAGCTATTGTGATGGAAGAAGAAGTGCTGCTCGATTCGAACAAGGAAGGAATTAATGGTGGTTGCATCGAATGGAAGAGATTCAGTGGAAGTGTTAGAGAATTGAGTGAATTAGAAGACATGGGTTTTCTTCGGATTTGGTTTAAGGCAGAGAAATGACTCGATTGGAGTTATTCTAGGGTTTTGTGGTCATTGATTTTCAAGGGTGGCTGAAATTGAAGTCATTTGTGATTTGGGATTTGAAGAGAAGGGTTGAACGGTGATTGATGGAAGAGAATGAGTCGATTTGCTTCTGAATCCGAGATGTTGGAATCAAGGGGAGAAAATGCAGAGATTCACAGATGAGCTTTTGCTGAGAGAAGAGGAAGGTGAAGCATATGGAGCTGAATGGGTCTGATGTTGTGAGCTACAAAAGTATGAGATGGCTGCTTGTGAACTTGGCCTCGAGATGGTGGTGTTTATGCACAGGTTGAGAGCTGCGTAGGAGGTGGAATTGATAGTGAGGTTTGGAGATTTCAGAGAAGATTTGGTCATGTATTGAGAGATGCAAATGGACATAGAACTGATGATTGAATGGGTTTTTGAATTGGTTGTTGCAGCAAGGCATTAGTGGAATCTGAACTGAGAGATGAATAAAGAAGGCTGCTGCTATGGGTTGATTGAGCTACAGCTGAGCAACTGGTAATGTTGCAGTTCACATAGTCGAGAGTCTCAGTGAGCAAGTGTTGCTTCTTGTTGCTCCAAACTATGGCACGGCAAGTTGTTGAAGGCTGAGAAGGCCGAGCGATTCACGGAGTTATGAAACCGACTGAGCTTGTGATGAGCATAAGGAGTTGTGAGCTGAGAAGATGCAGCTGCAGGTTAAAGTGGCAGCTGGAATGGAACCCAGGGGAGAAAGTGCAGAATACAGGGAATTGCTGTTGGTGAGGTGATTGGAGCTAAGACTACAGGGAATGAGTGAAGTCGGTTTTGATGGACTATCGCGGTGATTAGAGCTGCAACATATGATGCTAGGCGGTGTGAGGATTATTGAGAATTCATGAAGCGACGATGGTTTTATTGAGAAGTAGCTAAAGTTGGTTCGGTGGTTGTATAAAGTTGAAACTGGGTGCGAGTAGAGCTGCGGTTGCGATGGGTTTTGCGAATAGAGGATAGTCCGGTGTATGGGTGGTCTGAGCTCTTGAGGTTAGTCCAGGGGAATGGTTCGTGGTTGCTGGCAAGGTATTGCAGTTGAGATGAAAACTAGGAATGTGGTCAAATTGCTTGAACTGAGTTGAATCAGTGCAACTGTGCACGTCATGGAAGAGATGATGATTGTCTCGATCTTTGTGGATCGGTTATGGGTCTGGTGCTAATTTGTTGCCTAGGAACCGAATTGCAAATGCATTGTGAGTAGATGAGCAATGGAGCTGAAAGCAGTGTCGTGAGATGGTGCTGGCCTAGGATGAAGTTGCAGCTGGGATGAGACCAAGCACAGAATGAAATACTATAGAGGTTGCAGGTGGTTATGTGTGCCAGAGCTGAAAGAAAGATGTCAGAACTAAGTAGAAGCGATCTGAAATTGGTATTGCGGGTGGACTGATGGTTTTAACAGAGATTTGGGTATGTCTTGTGCACAGAACGCATCGAAAAGGAGTCTGGCGATGGATTGTTTACATGGATTCGAATTAACAAAGAGTGTGGCTCAAGTTTGTGAGGTTTTGCTCAAGTCGGAAATGAACAGTCTTTGGCGCTTATGGAAGTCTGTTTTGGCCTGGTAGATGGTTTGAAATTTAATGAGAAGGAATTGAACAGACCATCATGGTCGGATATGAGCTTGAAAGCACCGATGCACCATCTTGGTGCGGATAGATTATGGCATGTGCAAATGGCTCAAAGCCTGGCAACTCAGCCCAATCAGCCAGAGGGATAGCTGAAAATGATCTGACTTAGCTGAGAACCAGATGACTCACCCTGACTCAGCTGAGCCTTGACCCGGTTTGACTCAGTGATCTGGATTGAGTTGACCGATTTGACCCGACCGATTTGACCCGTTGACCGGTGACCGGGTGGACTTTGCCGGTCACCCGAGCTACTTTCCGGCGACCTTTCCGGCCAATTTCCGGCCATAATCCCAGTTTTCCGGCGACGCATTTTGGACATATTTTCTACATGGGTTTTTCTCACACATGGGCTTGGTGGACCACTTGGAGATGGGTTTTGAGAAGACCTAATATTGGAAGGAGTATCCTTATGGAATGGGAGAAGCATATATATAGAAAACTCTTTCTCTAAACCAAATATATCTCCATTAGGGAGAACTCATACTTTTGGTTCTAGGGTTTAGAAACATGATAGGTTTTCTCTTTCTTCTTGCTATGAACTCCTATGCCATGAGTAACTAAGTTTTTATTATTGGTTGAAGATGTAGTTGGATTTTGCAACCAAGTTATGATTTTTATGAATTAGTTTTCTCTCAATATTATCGTATGATTTCTACGGGTTATAATAATTGCATGATTGATGTATTGCAATATGATTGAATGTTTGTTTAGTTAAGTCTAGAATTGATTGAACTCACATCCATATCTATAGCTATTTTAGGGTTTTCATCGAGCGATAACCTTGAATACGAGTAGCATGATATGATTCTAGGTTGTAGTGATACATCCTTGTAATCATATGTAGAAATTGACCTTTGTTCGAATTGTTTGCGCAATGTATTTCAATTGCATTGATTAGCCTATTTCTGAAACTTAATGCTCCTAGGAATTGAACTTGATTAGCGCAAGGCGTTAGGTTATTCTTTAGGTAGATTTCACATACGCAACCCTAATGTGTGTGTTGATAACTTTGGAAATTACGGAGTATTCTTGCAATAAGGTATTCTATGGCTTTTGATGATAGCGAGATTAAATACGAATTCTATTCATATATTCATAAACTTGTTTACAATTGAAGATGAAACCTTTATCCAATATTTTACATCCTTGATTTGCGTGTTCACTTTTATTTGTTTTGCTTTTATTTATTTCCGTTTATAAAAATCTGAAAATCCTCGGTGTTTTATATAGGAGACCATAACATATTGACAACCAAGACCTCTCTATGGGAACGATCCTTTCTTGCCCTTGCTTCATTATATATTTTGAGTAGTAAGAAAGTGTAATTATATTTGTGTCGGTGACAACCGGTCAAATTTTAGGCCACTGCGGGGAGGCAAATTTGTTAATTGTTTTTGGTTTCTTATTTTTGTTTTCAGTTTTGTTTTACTTTTTCTTATTCTTTGGTTCTTAACCGAGTTTTGAGAATCTCGTTTCAGGTACCGATTTCTATGGACGGAGCATATTGGAGCAATCAATACGGCTTTCAACCTCAACAACATGAAAACTATCACCCTTATGGGGAATACAATCAAAACCAATACTTTGGTTATGGTCAATATTCCACGTACCCTTTTAGTTGTTCTCATACATTCCAACCTTCTTACGGTGGGCATGTAAGTGAGCAACCACAAGGAGGGGAGACTAGTTTTACTCCTATTAATTTTTCCTCTAGTTTGGTAGATGAAATGCAACAATTTATGGACAGCATGGAGTCAGTTTGTGGACAACCAAGCGTGGAACCATTTTCATCGACCGAATGTGCTCATAGTATGTTTGGACCAATTTCTGATCGTAGTTATGATCATCCACCCATTCAAAGGGAATATAATTGGCCTAGCAATACTGAAGTAAGTAATTCTACTTTTTCTTTGTCGAATGAGCTTTACAAACAAATGGAACACTATATTCATAATTTGGATGGAACACTCCAAGAGCTTCAAAAAGGTGTTTCCACTTTAAGACAAGGCATTGAAGAATACAAGGAGGAAATGAATAATTATGTTGAAAAAGGCGAACCTTTGGGGACTTTTGTTGATATTTATGTAGTTAACTCAACTCTTGATCGTAATAATGATCATTCACCTATTCAAACGGATGAGTTCGAGATTAACAACACTAAATTCAGCGAGGAACAATCTTATGTTGACTATGATAGTGATGATGATTATTATGAAAATACATCGTTTGAACCAATTTATGGTGACATCCCCGAGGAGTGTACAATGGAGTCTTTTTGCGATCAAGGTGAAGTTGAAAAGGAATATGATGACACTAGTGTAGATTACTCGAGCATTGATCCTTATAACGATCAAGAACCTATTCAGAAGGTAGAGCTTGAGGAAGATGCAATGAGTGGTCTAAAAAAATTCCTTATGGACAATATTGCATCCGCAAAAGAGTATGTGCCTTACAACAAGGAGGAGTATGTTGAGAATGAGACCGGTTTGACCAATATTGTGGAAGACCCAATTGAGCTTGTATATGATTGTGATGATGTTTATGTCGGGACTTTGGTTACGGCAGAAACGGACGAAGAATGGTTGCAAGGTTTAATAGAGGACCATGATATAAAAGAGGTGAATTATTCACTTGAATTTTTCAAGGATGAAGAGGATTCCGTAATACAAGAGATTGTGCAAGGTTTATCTAACTCTTTGCCTATTGTTTCTTCTCCTTTACCTCTTATTGGTTTGAATGTATGTGCTTCATAAACATTGTTGAATGACTTTGTTTCTCGATTTCCGCCATTAGAGATACTTGATTCTCATACTATGCAGGTTTTGGAACAAGAAACCGTGGAAGTACCCGACTTCTATATTCTTTATACACTTCCAAGTGTGGACAAGAATAAGTGTGGGGGAAGCTTTTATCGGTTAATGGATTCACTTTTGTTTTATATTACTAATATTTGTGTGAATCTAGTGTTTGCAAAACAGGTTCTATGGAAGGATCCTCAACTTTTCGTGATTGTTGGTATATGGACGATAACAAAAGAGTCGGGCGACGACTTTAAACCAAGCGCTAAATGGGAGGCAACCCATAGGTTTTGTATTTTAGTCCCTTTTATTTTTTGTTTTTATTGTTTTCATATCATATTTGCATCCCCATGTTTAATTTCATTGAGTCCGGAATCTATCTTAGAAGAGAATTAGGACGAATACCTTTTCGTCAGAAAAATTCAGACTGCACGTAGTTCAGTCCAGAGACCATAACTGTCAGACCGTTTATCGAAACACTGTTCCCTTTTGACACTTTGTAGAAAACACGTAGATGAATAACTTTTGTGAAATGGAGTTTTTCCAAATTCCTTACCAATTTGTACAGTTTTTGCGTTTTATCTTATGTTACGTCAGAATTCAGAATTTTCGGTTTTACACATTGAGGACAATGTGAAGTTTAAGTGTGGGGGAGTCTTTTGCATATAGAGTTTTTAGCCTTTTTGAGTCAAATTTTTCAACTTTTTTTGTATATATTTGAATAAAAAACTCCAACTTGTGGTTAGTTTAGAGTCACATAGTATACATGTCGCTAAGATTACATCGAGAATCTCATAAGAGTGACTGAACTTAGAGATGACAGAGAACATGATCGGGTTTCTTAATTGTATGAGAGTTAAAGTTGGATTTAACCATGCCAGTGGCAAATAAGGTGCAGACTGAATTCGGTATTAGAGTAGTGATCCCCTATAGTGGAGACTACCCAAGTTACATAATGTGAGGCACCGACCTTCAATTCTTTGTACTTGTCTAAATATGTGCTTTTAGAGTGTGTGTCACCGTACGTAAATTCCGGGCAGAATGGTGAGCTGTCCAACCTCCCACCATAGAAGCACTATTTTGATCTCTTGAGTGCTATTTTTATCAACCATGTTGGTGACATCGAATTGCTAACTTACATACCACTTGTGATCTTGTTCGCAGTTAGCACCATCTACCTTATCTCTCTCTACACCAACAGGTCCATAGAAACACCATCATCATCAACAAGAGGAGCATCACAGATTTGAAGGAAAGTTGAAAACGTTCAAGGTTTACAAGCAACAATACATAAAAGAGCAGAATTTTTATAAGTTGAAGACATATGTACAAGAGTGAAAATTATCAAGGATGAGAGTTCGAGAAGTTTATGATATCAAGACATATAAGTTGTGAAGAATCAAGCGGTAAAATACTTACACCATGGCCTTTGTACTTACATTTTTATTGTTTTTTGTATTTTACTTTTCTCTTGTCTTAAAAAAAAAAAAAAAAAAAAAAAAAAAAAAAAATTAAAAAAAAAAGAAAAAAAAAATGCATTGTATTATATTTTGGGTTTGTATAGTTCGTTTTTAGTTTTGTATTCTTTCAATAAAGCCAATGGAAAGAAGGAATATCTATAATGAAGTTTCAAGCGACAAGAATTAGAGGAAAGAATCATATTGTCGAGATTCTACGAAGTTCAAGAGTTATCATCGAGAGTTGAAGACCGAAGACGAAGATGAAGACACCGATAGAAGACCGAAGACGTTTCTATGGATGCTGTGAGAGTGGTGCTAGATGCACGCCGAACGGATACAAGGTAAGTAAGCATATTCCCACCTTCGTTAAATGGTTGATTTCCTTTCTTAGAGATCGTCAGAAAAATGGGTTTTCAAAAATTATAAAAGATGTGGGTTTTCAAAATACTTCGGAGGGTTTTTACCTTCCTACCATTCAACGTGTCGCAGGATTCTCACTTCATTCCTACCTGGACACATGTGTGACCCATAAAAAGCTGTTTATTATTGAGTGCAAATTCATAAAACCCTTTCTTGTGAGGCAGAGTCGAGACTTTTGATCACTCCGAACCCGAATTTATGTCGAGAAGGGATGGTTATTTCTCTCTCAACTTTTAAGAATGAGATTGTGTTCATTTATGTGTCTAACTTCTTATGACTAGTGTGCAGAATCTCTATGTCTTCTTAGCGCGTTGGATGCTATCATTACGGAGAACTAGTAAGTTGGAAATAGGTTTTGTGGGTATATCTCTAGTAAACCCTCACGAGACTATAACTCGTCCACTAGGGACACCTAGTGGTTTAAAGGCTTGTTATTTATGCTAAAAGTGACCGTAGCCTCGACGACACGGAGTTGTTGTATTTTATTGTTTTGTTTGATTTGCTCGAGGACTAGCAAAGTCTAAGTGTGGGGGAATCTGATAGGTGTCTAAAACACCTAATTTACTATCCAAAAGAGTTACGCTTTCTTTGCTATTTTTCTTGTGAATTATGTACTTTACGCGTGTTTTTGAGTTATTAGGTACTTTGGAGTCATTCGAGCGAAAAGAAGTGGAACTTGCTCAAATGTTGGATTTATTTTCATCATGGTGACGAGAACGGAAAGGCGAAGCTATAGGCGAAAGAAGGAGGTCACTTGAACGTCATATGAGAAAATTATGAATGAAAACATCGATGAAGCTTGTCAGTTCCCTAGAACTGACAATTGAAAGGAGTGCTTAGGTTGTCCGTATCCAGTTGATGGTTGCCTATAGTAATTTGGTTCATTACATGCCCCTAGATCGGATCGGGAATATCATTCTCCATTACATTTCAGAGACCTGAGCTATGGCAGCTTATTTTGTAGCGTTCATGGAGAGGAAGTAACGGAAAAATCAGTGAAGATTAAAGAGGGGTTTTGTTATGATGAAGAAGGTCTGCTACTGGTGAAGGATGAAGCTGATTCAAAGGAGGAGCTATTGTGATGGAAGAAGAAGTGCTGCTCGATTCGAACAAGGAAGGAATTAATGGTGGTTGCATCGAATGGAAGAGATTCAGTGGAAGTGTTAGAGAATTGAGTGAATTAGAAGACATGGGTTTTCTTCGGATTTGGTTTAAGGCAGAGAAATGACTCGATTGGAGTTATTCTAGGTGATGCGTGTCGTAACCACAACAAATTAATTAATACTTTACTACCTAATTAACAAGTAATATAGGGTAGTCAAGGTCGATCCCACGAGGAGCACGAGATTCTAGTTGTAAAAATTGTCACAAAAGGGGGGTGTAAAAAGCAAAAGAAAATAAACAAAACAATTAAAAGGTAAAGTTGAAAGCAATAAGAGAGACAAGATCAAGGAATCCTTCTTCGTTACGAAACAATGAATCAAGTTATGTTCTCTTCTACTTGTTATTAGTCACAGATTATCACCAACCGTAGGTAAAGCGAGCTAGCTCGGTGCTAAACCCCTAAATCCCTTGTATCACCGGACACGGAAGTTCTCGACTACCGGATTCTAATCACCAAGCCACCTAGAATTAGCTCAACCTAGATGTAACTTGGCTCATGCATTAAGTTTTGTGAATTTCTTAGGTTGATATTAGTAGTTAGACTCTTAGCTCAAGGTCCACTTGCTAACGTTGTTTCTACACACAATTGCTCCACGGAATCCCTCCGCAAGGTCTCGTGTTTGCTACTTATGTAAAGAGTCAAGAAACGATTACTTATCTCCTAACTTTCACTAGCTTTAGATTAAACTAACAAATCAATTTAGCATGCATTCTAAACAATCTATCAATCAATCATGAATGTCTTTAAGATCATTCCTATTAGTAAAAACAAACGATAATCATGTGAAAAACTTCAAGATAGAATTAAAAACAAAAACTCAAATCATATTAAGAACTAGGAATTCATCCTCAATCAATAAATTAACTACTCATGTTAAAGAGTTCACACAAAGAATAAGAAAAGAAAAGAATTGTGTGTGTAGAGATGTGTATAGAGAGGTGTGTGTAAGATGTAGAAAACTTCTCTATTTATAGGCTTCAATATTCTCCAAATCTTCCAAGGAATAGAATCCTTTTTCTTTTGCAATTCAATTTCCAAATCCAAGCTTTTCTCAACTCTTCATCTTCTCTTTCCAAATTTGAGTCCAATTCTCCATCCAATTCCAAGCCCAAGTCTTCACACCCATGAGAGAAGTCCATAGAAAATTCTGGAATTTTTGCTCGCCGGAAAACTGGGATTGTGGCCGGAATCCGGCCGGAATAGTCGTCGCCGGTCGCCTGAAAATTTCTCCGTCAACGGAATATTCGACGGAATATTCCGTCAGTCCTCCGTTAGGACTAACGGTCAAAGATTCAAACCGTTAGTCAACTGTTAGTCAAATGTCAAAGGTCAAAGGGGAAGAGTCAGCTGGGTCAAAACCGAATCAGTTGCTGAGTCAAAGCTAACTCGACTGAGTGACCCATGCCTAGGCCATTGCACAGCCTGACTTTTTGGCCGCACCATGTTTGTGCTTCCGCCATGTTGGCCCCGTGTACCATTGTGCACAACCCGGATGGTCAGTATCCTTCCCTCGCTCTTCATTTGATCCATTGCAAAATCCCCATCAAAACCTGTTTTGCACTGCCATTAGTTCTCAATTCTACAGCTCCAATCCTTAATTCAATTACCTTCAGTGTCTGCAGCTCAAACTTCAGTTAAAGCACACAACCTTTCTAACTACTGCAACCCTGTAATATCCAGCTCATATGTAACCACCTGACCTGCTCTGTCACATCTGCAATATTTCAGTTCCACAATATCACCTCTACCTGCAACTTATCACTTTCACAGTGCCAGCTTCCTTATCTCCCTGGACTGCAATTTAGCTCATCATACACAGCAGCAAAGCAGAGCAGCTGAGCCAACCCAACAATCTCACCATCTCTGGCACCCTGCAATCATTCACTGCCATCCAGCTTCATTCTCAGCTCATGAGTAACCTGCTTACTGCATCTCAACAACAGGTTCATACGGTAGCGGCTCATTCATAACAATCCCATGCCAAGGCACCTCCAGCTATAGCACAAGCCACCACAATTCACTACCTATAGCTCAACATCTCATCCATAACCAGATGCTGCTCAGTTCAATCCCAGCATATGTAGCTTCTCTCCATGAACTGCACTGCACAGCTCCAACTTCACTTTGCAGCTTCATCTGCTGCTTTTCAACATCTGTAGCTCCATCACTGCTGTTGCAACCATCAGAGTCCATAACTTTTCTGCCTCAAACCGCCAGCAAAACTGCACCTCCATCTATCTTTGAGAACTCAAATGCATCACCAACAGCACTAGCCACCACTTCCATCTTTTCAGCTTTCAATACCAGACCTGTACTCAACGGCGGCAGGGTCATCTTCCTGAGCTTCAATAGCAGCGTCAAAGACCACCACCATTTCCTTTCCATCGAACAACCACAAATTCCCTGGTTTATCAATCTTCTACTGCAACTTAACATCAAAACCCCTTCTCAAATTCTCGCTCAAAACCACGTAATAAAGACTCTATCTCCTTCTTCCCCCGAGTCGATTGCAGCCATCAACATCACCTCCTGCAAATCTCAGTCATCCTCTCTTCCAATCGATCTCGAATTTCATCTCAAGAACAATAATAGCATCAAACCCATCTTCGATTTCTCCTCACTTCAGCTGCACTTTCTCTTCAATACCCATCTCACCAAACAGCTACAGGAACCCATTTTCTTCTCTGCTTCTTGATCCCAATCGATTCCAGCGAACCCTAATTTCTTCAAGCCCTGGCACAAATTCGTCTTCTGTCTATTCTTAGACCCAACAGCAGCATCGATTCAATCTCTCGGCTTCCAGTTTCTCAATTTCTTGAACAAATTAGCAGCAGCCATGGCTGCTTCTCTTCTCGACTTCAGATGTGAAATGATTGAATGAGAGGTAATAATTGAACAATTCTCAATTCTAGGGTTGTAGGAATAGGGAATTGATAATGGTACCCCACTGTATAGGCTAAGGGACACCCCAGGGATAGGGTATAAACACCCTACTCATAAATGATAAGGGGTACCCTAATGACAACCCCCTTAGCCTTGACTGGGCCTGGCTTTAGTACTCCACCAAAAGAGTGTTGCCCCTTAACCTTGGATGGGCTCCAAATAGTGTTCGCCCATGAAATGACAATTTTGCCCTTTTTGCTCAAATTAGAGTAATTTCTTCTTGTTTTCCTCTGTGCGACTCCAAAGTAGCTACAAAACTCAAAAACATACGTAAAATACATAATTTACAAGAAAAATAGCAAAGAAAGCATAAACTACTAGATAGTAAATTAGGTGTATTCTACACCTATCACTAGGGTTTTGTGGCTGTTGATTTTCAAGGGCTGGCTGAAATTGAAGCTGCTGTGATTTGGGATTTGAAGAGAAGGGTTGAACAGTGATTGATGGAAGAGAATGAGTCGATTTGCTTCTGAATCCGAGATGTTGGAATCAAGGGGAGAAAATGCAGAGATTCACAGATGAGCTTTTGCTGAGAGAAGAGGAAGGTGAAGCATATGGAGCTGAATGGGTCTGATGTTGTGAGCTGCAAAGTATGAGATGGCTGCTGTGAACTTGGCCTGAGATGGTGGTGTTTATGCACAGGTTGAGAGCTGCAATAGGAGGTGGAATTGATAGTGAGGCTGGAGATTTCAGAGAAGATTTGGTCATGTATTGAGAGATGCAAATGGACATAGAACTGATGATTGAATGGGTTTTTGAATTGGTTGTTGCAGCAAGGCATTAGTGGAATCTGAACTGAGAGATGAATAAAGAAGGCTGCTGCTATGGGTTGATTGAGCTACAGCTGAGCAACTGGTAATGTTGCAGTTCACATAGTCGAGAGTCTGGTGAGCAAGTGTTGCTGTTGTTGCTCCAGCTATGGCCTGGCAAGTTGTTGAAGCTGAGAAGGCTGAGCAGTTGCAGGTTATGAAACTGACCTGAGCTTGTGATGAGCATAAGGAGTTGTGAGCTGAGAAGATGCAACTGCAGGTTAAAGTGGCAGCTGGAATGGAACCCAGGGGAGAAAGTGCAGAATACAGGGAATTGCTGTTGGTGAGGTGATTGGAGCTAAGACTACAGGGAATGGGTGAAGCTGGTTTTGATGGACTGTCGCAGCTGATTAGAGCTGCAACATATGATGCTAGCTGGTGTGAGGATTACTGAGAATTCATGAAGCGACAGATGGTTTTATTGAGAAGTAGCTAAAGTTGGTTCTGGTGGTTGTATAAAGTTGAAACTGGTGCAGGTAGAGCTGCAGTTGCAGTGGGTTTTGCGAATAGAGGATAGTCTGGTGTATGGGTGGTCTGAGCTCTTGAGGTTAGTCCAGGGGAATGGTTCGTGGTTGCTGGCAAGGTATTGCAGTTGAGATGAAAACTAGGAATGTGGTCAAATGGCTTGAACTGAGTTGAATCAGTGCAACTGTGCACGTCATGGAAGAGATGATGATTGTCGATCTTGTGGTCGGTTATGGGCTGGTGCTAATTTGTTGCCTAGGAACTGAATTGCAAATGCATTGTGAGTAGATGAGCAATGGAGCTGAAAGCAGTGTCGTGAGATGGTGCTGGCCTAGGATGAAGTTGCAGCTGGGATGAGACCAAGCACAGAATGAAATACTATAGAGGTTGCAGGTGGTTATGTGTGCCAGGAGCTGAAAGAAAGATGTTTGCAACTAAGTAGAAAGCGATCTGAAATTGGTATTGCAGGTGGACTGATGGTTTTAACAGAGATTTGGGTATGTCTTGTGCCTGGAACGCAGTCGAAAAGGAGCTGCTGATGGATTGTTTACATGGATTCGAATTAACAGTAGTGTGGCTCAAGTTTGTGAGGTTTTGCTCAAGTCAGGAAATGAACAGGTGCTGGCGCTTATGGAAGCTGTTTTGGCCTGGTAGATGGTTTGAAATTTAATGAGAAGGAATTGAACAGCCATCATGGCTGGATATGAGCTTGGAAAGCACTGATGCACCATCTTGGTGCAACATAGATTATGGCCTGTGCAAATGGCTCAAAGCCTGGCAACTCAGCCCAATCAGCCAGAGGGATAGCTGAAAATGATCTGACTTAGCTGAGAACCAGATGACTCACCCTGACTCAGCTGAGCCTTGACCCGGTTTGACTCAGTGATCTGGACTGAGTTGACCGATTTGACCCGACCGATTTGACCCGTTGACCGGTGACCGGGTGGACTTTGCCGGTCACCTGAGCTACTTTCCGGCGACCTTTCCGGCCAATTTCCGGCCATAATCCCAGTTTTCCGGCGACGAATTTTGGACATATTTTCTACATGGGTTTTTCTCACACATGGGCTTGGTGGACCACTTGGAGATGGGTTTTGAGAAGACCTAATATTGGAAGGAGTATCCTTATGGAATGGGAGAAGCATATATATAGAAAACTCTTTCTCTAAACCAAATATATCTCCATTAGGGAGAACTCATACTTTTGGTTCTAGGGTTTAGAAACATGATAGGTTTTCTCTTTCTTCTTGCTATGAACTCCTATGCCATGAGTAACTAAGTTTTTATTATTGGTTGAAGATGTAGTTGGATTTTACAACCAAGTTATGATTTTTATGAATTAGTTTTCTCTCAATATTATCGTATGATTTCTACGGGTTATAATAATTGCATGATTGATGTATTGCAATATGATTGAATGTTTGTTTAGTTAAGTCTAGAATTGATTGAACTCACATCCATATCTATAGCTATTTTAGGGTTTTCATCGAGCGATAACCTTGAATACGAGTAGCATGATATGATTCTAGGTTGTAGTGATACATCCTTGTAATCATATGTAGAAATTGACCTTTGTTCGAATTGTTTGCGCAATGTATTTCAATTGCATTGATTAGCCTATTTCTGAAACTTAATGCTCCTAGGAATTGAACTTGATTAGCGCAAGGCGTTAGGTTATTCTTTAGGTAGATTTCACATACGCAGCCTAATGTGTGTGTTGATAACTTTGGAAATTACGGAGTATTCTTGCAATAAGGTATTCTATGGCTTTTGATGATAGCGAGATTAAATACGAATTCTATTCATATATTCATAAACTTGTTTACAATTGAAGATGAAACCTTTATCCAATATTTCACATCCTTGATTTGCGTGTTCACTTTTATTTGTTTTGCTTTTATTTATTTCCGTTTATAAAAATCTGAAAATCCTCGGTGTTTTATATAGGAGACCATAACATATTGACAACCAAGACCTCTCTGTGGGAACGATCCTTTCTTGCCCTTGCTTCATTATATATTTTGAGTAGTAAGAAAGTGTAATTATATTTGTGTCGGCTGACAACCGGTCACCAAGTCGCAAGTGGAGCCACTAAACGTTTACCCAAAGTAAGTTGGTCGCGCGAGTTACAAAACCGTAATCTTGGTTAGCGGCGGTACATTAATGCCGCAAAACGATCTCGGCCGTCCAACTTCGCTAGCCGAATCGACCGGACTAGATCTAATTTTAAGCAACCATAAAGATGCGGCTATGCTCACCGACGGGCCCGCCATCGTTCCTACCAAATGGAATTTTCATGGCCTGCTAGCAACAACCAAAAACGCTAGCACAAAATAGGCCATCCGCGCGAACACAAGAAGCCTTAATCGAATTAAGGCTGCCCAGGTCGGTCTTAAATCGATCGTGACCGTCCAACTTCGCCGGCCAAATTGATCGGCCTAAATTCGATCTTAATTAATGAGCAAGGTACAGATACGTTCACCAGCTGCCCGGTTATTGGGCCTAACTCCTATTTTAGGCAACAAGATGTGGCCATGATCAGCGGCCGCACCCCTTCCATAAGCCGCAAACGGCCAAGCCGCAGATTGCCTATAAGGCCCCCAAACGGTCGCCTGAAAGTGGCTAGTCGCGCTGCATTTAGGAATTTTAACAGCAGCCATTAACTGCCGCAAATCATCTCGGCCGTCCAACTCCGCTAGCCAAATTGACCGGCCTAGATCTAATTTTAGACGGCCAATAAGGTGTCGTTGTGATCTCCATCCGTCACTCTCCTATGAGGATTGACCGGCCTGCCTTTAACGCGCGTGAATGGCTCCTGGCAGCTTCCCGAAAATGGCCGTTCATGCTCCTTTTAAGACATTAAGCTTCGCGATTGATTTAAGCGAGCTTAATACAACGATGCTTTATGAGCATCGATTATTTTGAGCTGCTTGCTTGAAAGCGATGCTTTACATGCATCGAATACATACGATATTTTATGAATATCGGCTTCACAAATAACTTAGTTGCTTAACCTAATAGCGTCACATGCTATTCTTTGCGGCAAGTCTCATGACTTGACCCATCACATTTGACTACCCGCCGCCTAACTTGCGTGATTGGTCAGAATAATTAGGCAAGACTGACTCAGCAACTTACTACATATTTTCTACTCGAGACTCGAGGGAACAGACGTTTCATCAACAAACAATACAACACTCAACCCTCTGTAAGTGTGGTGAGTGAAGGAGGAAAAAGAAAAGCTCCACCGGCAGAACAACAACCCAAACGTGTGGCGCCAGCGCAGCAGACAGCTCAAACCCGGAAAGCCACGACTAAAACACTTGCGCAACAACAAAAAACTAGAGAGGCTGTTTTAACCTTCTCGTTTCCGATTGAAGAGGTAATCGAACTCCTAGAAGCATGGATTCAAGATGACGCCATCAAGCTACCTCCTCTCACATGTCCACCAACTAAAGAAGAAATGGCAAATCCCAAATATTATCGTTACCATAGGTTCGTCAATCACCCAACCAGTGACCGCAACAAATTGAAACGCATTTTCAAAGAGAAGGTGGATGCATGCGAACTTCAATTGGGTACTGAAGGAGTTCACAGAGATCCCCTTCCTGTCAGGAGCTGCATAATTTCTGGAGACTCCGTCCACAAAACCGTACAGTCTATGATGGAGCATTTATGTGAAATTCGGTATTTCTCCAAGGCGCAACGTCAAGACATATTTACAGCCCTCAACCGTGTTGTATCAGGCAAGCGGCTGTTTCTAGTCAGGGAAGCCGCTCCCAAATCCCAACCTCTCCTGGAAAGCACGACTGATAGATGCAAATGGGGACTCTTAACCACCACTCACTTGAAGAATGTTGAGTTTGACAGCACACTGATTGACGCGGCCTCTGACTTCAACATTGTTACCATCAAAACTCTGAGAGCTGCAAGGATTTAAAGGCAGGAAGTCGTTCACTACCCAACCATAATCAAAAACTCGGAAGGAGAATCCAGAGACGCTTACGGGTACATTAATCTCGAAATCAAGGTGGGAGACGCTCTAACACACGCAAAATTTCATATAGTTAAAGAGTACCCAAGTTATGATATGGTCCTAGGGCGCTCATGGATACACGACAACAAGGCGAAGCTAGAAGTATGTCCTTTGCTAGTTTCTATACCCGAAAGGGTCTCCAACAAGCCATCCAATCATGAAGACTATTTTTTGTCGTATCAACAACTCGCGAATGTGACGCAGCTGCCTATAGAGAGCGCATTAGTATTTGTTTGCAGATTCCGGATACAAGTAATTCTTATTGAACAACCCTTTTTGCAACTGGTCACTCCTTCTTCTGCCAAGGCTTGGGGACTCGATCCGATTATCAACCCAGCAGTCACTAGGAGATGTGAGTGGGATGCTGGTCCTTTCCATTATTTTATCAAGAGTTTAGAAGCTCTCTCAGTCAAAGATAAGGAATCTAAGAATCAAGTAACAGTGCAACACCCAAATCCCTTTCAAGTTGGGGATATGGTAGTAAGGATTGATGCTCAACCTACTTCGCCTGATTCCACAGAAGGAAAAGATGAGTCGTATCTGGTAGCAGAAGTTATATTGGGAGGCTACGCAAGCTTATCAATACTGACATACTAGAAGGCGTAATAATGCACGCCAGGTGGCTCAAACCTTTCAATACCTAAAATATCATGTTTCCCTAAAGTTTTCCTTTAACATTTCCCTTTTCATGTAGTATTCGTAATTCCTCCAATATGATTGCATCGGCTTGCATTCATAATTAGAATTTCAGTTTATCAGTTAATCAAAGCATTATTTATTTTCAGAACATTACTCTTGAGTCATTCCAAAACAAAAGTCTCAAATAAACTCAAAACCCTCAAAAAACAATTACCTACTAGCTCAAAGCCATAAAATTGGAAGCATCTCTTATCTTCCAAAAAACATACTCAAAGGGGGAATATGCAAAGGAAAAAGGAAGAATAAAATATTCAAAGGAAATTTTCCAGTGGCAGTACATCCCTTTTAGAGAGGACACCCCTCATGCCCTGAGGAGCATCTTGCTTCAAATTCAAGCCCCGAGACAGTCTCGAGGAATCTGTAGAAGGAACTTTATGCACGAATTTCGAATTTTGGAACCCTTTCACAAAACTGGAAAGCAGCGGACAACCACTTCTTCAGAAATCGCGTCCATGCTCATACATATCTAGTTGGCGCCACCACAAATCTCCAAGAAGCATGTAATTTGCAAGGGAAAATCAAACAGAAAAAAACACGACTTGCCGACCAAGCACTATTTGTGTGCCGTCTTCCCATCTACCATATCGTACCGCCTCAGAAGAATGGGAAGAACTCGTTTTTCGCAATCAAGGTGCTAATTGTGGCATTCTAGGAATGAATATGAGGCTCTACCGTAACTCTACCAAAGGATGCGGCGTCTAAAGTTCCAAGGTATTACGAGATTTTTTCCAAGGATTTGGATCCCTCAGTAGGGAGATTTAATTCATTCATCCAATTGGAAACATAAAATTATCAAAGCAGCATGAATAAAGGATTATTATTCACTGGCTCCAACCACACAAATAAAACCACTGAAAGATGCTTATCTACGAAAGAGAATAACAAAGTGGGAAATCTAGTTATCAACATCAATGCCAGGGTTAATGGCGCCCTCACTGTAGTTCTCTTTAGAAGCCGCTTCAATGTCCTCTCCAAAAGCAGAAGTCGCTTCAATATTCTCTCCATAAGCCGCTTCAACGTTCTCTACAGAAGCCGCTTCAATGTCCTCTCCAGAAGCAGAAGCCGCTTCAATGTCCTCTCTAAAAGCATAAGCCGCTTCAATATTCTCTCCAGAAGCCGCTTCAACGTCCTCTCCAGAAGCAGAAGTCGCTTCAATATTCTCTCCAGAAGCCGCTTCAACGTTCTCTCCAGAAGACGCTTCAATGTCCTCTCCAGAAGCAGAAGCCGCTTCAATATTCTCTCCAGAAGCCGCTTCAACGTTCTCTCCAGAAGCTGCTTCAATGTCCTCTCCAAAAGCAGAAGCCGCTTCAACGTTCTCTCCAGAAGCCGCTTCAATGTCCTCTCTAGAAGCCGAAGCCGCTTCAACGTCCTCTCCAAAAGCCACATCAACATCTTTTTTCAGAGGCCACTCCTATGCACTCTTCGGAAGCTGCTCCGACAACCTTTTCAGAAACTGCTTCAACAACATTTTGAGGATGCTCCGGTTCGTCCACATCAGAGTCGAGAATTATGACGCCATTATGGATAGGCAATTCAACAAGATCCGAGAAAAGAAAGGACTCTTTATCTGCCGAGAATAATGGCTTTAGATGCGGAATATCAACCGACTATATGCTCATCCACCTGGAACTGATTGGCGTGTACTAAGAGAATGATCATCACATGCCTTGATACTTCATCAGACGTATCTTGCTCGAAGACCCAGATGGCCTCTATCCCGGTAAAGTCTGTTTAAACTTTCCTCGTGAATTTTTTTACATGTCACCATCTAGTGCTTACTGACCGGTTGTCAGCCGAGCAAATATAATTTCACTTTCTCACTTTACTAATATAAATGAAGTACGTTATAAGAAAGAGTTCATTCCCACAGAGAGGCTTTTGTTGTTATAGAATTTCAGTTTCTTAGTAACCAATGGGGGATTTTTGTTTTATCTAAGCAATAAAAGTAATTGAAAGCAATAAAATAATTTGAATAATCAAGAAGGAGAAGATATTGGTCACGGGATAGTATCATTCACAAACATGTATTTTCATCAATGATTGGAATTGATTTTTTAATCTCTCATTTACTAAAAGTCCTAGGATACCTTGATCGCAAGTATATCCCGCTAATTCCCTGATTTCATCACAACCACATTAAAAGATGCATATGTGAATTCTTCCTAGAAAGAAACCTAAAATGTAAAAGCACAATTAAGTTTAACTCCCTCAAAGCACTAAGTTCTATGGAATAAGACTAATCAAGGCAATCAAACGTGTAAAAGCACTAATTCAATTTAACCAAGGTTATGATTCATATGCAATTATAAAGATGTATCACTACAAGTAATAACCACACTATGCTACTTAGAATCAGGGATAAACAACTATTTCCTATTGAAAACCCTAATCTAGCAATAGAGATGAATGTAAATCGGATTGATTCCGGACTCAACCAAACAAACAATCAAATCATATGATAGTATTAATAATGAATCATAAACAATAAAGTATTGAGACAAAACTAATTCATAGATTTAAATAACATGTTGAGAAATCAACTTTATCCCATAACCAATAATATGTGTTTAGCTACTCATAGCTATGGAGTTCATCATAAAAATATTAATTGAATAAAAGAAGATGAACAAAAGCAAACCCTAGTAGCGTAAACAAAAGCGGCTCTCTCCAAGTTCCAAGAATAATCCATCCTCGAAGTTCTAGAAAAATTTCTCTTTTGTAGCCTTTCATCTTTCCAAAATTAGGTCTTCAAAGCCCAAAGTCCAATAACAAAATGTCCACCAAGCCCATATGTGAGGAATACCCATGTGAAAATATGTGATCGCTGTCGTAGGCGTCAAAAATAAATTACACTTTCTTACTACTCAAAATATATAATGAAGCAAGGGCAAGAAAGGATCGTTCCCACAGAGAGGTCTTGGGTTGTCAATATGTTTTGGTTTCCTAAAGATAACAAGGGGGTTTTCTGATTTTTATAAACTAAAATAAAATAAAGGCAAAACAATAAAAAGTAAACACGCAAATCAAGGATAAGAAAATATTGGATAAAGGTTTCATCTTCAATTGTAAACAAGTTTTGAATGTATGATTAGAATTCGTATTTAATCTCGCTATCATCAAAAGCCCTAGAATATCTTATTGCAAGAATACTCCATAAATTTCCTAAGTCATCAACACACACATTGAGTCACAGCGTATGTGAATTCTACCTAAAGAATAACCTAACGCCTTGCGCTAATTAAGTTCAATTCCTATGAGCATTAAGTTTCAGAAATAGTCTAATCAATGCAATTGTAATACATTGCGCACACAATTCGAACAAAGGTCAATTTCAACATATGATTACAAGAGTGTATCACTACAAACCGTAATCATATCATGCTACTTGTATTCAGGGTTATCGCTCGATGATGAACCCTAAATTAGCTATAGATATGGATGTGAGTTCAATCAATTCTAGACTTAACTAAACAAACATTCAATCATATTGCAATACATCAATCATGCAATTATTATAACCCGTAGAAATCAAACGATAATATTGAGAGAAAACTAACTCATAAAAATCATAACTTGTTTTCAAAATCCAACTACATCTTTAACCAATAAAAATAAATCAACTACTTTGGTTTTTGGAAATCATCACAAAGAGTTTAGAAGAATCTATCATGTGAAACCCTAGAAAACAAGTAGAAGCCTCCCTAATGGAGATATCTCGGTTTAGAGAAAGAGTTTTCTATTTATATGCTTCTCCCATTCCAAAAGGATACTCTTTCCAAATTTAGGTCTTCTCAAAACCCATCTCCACGTGGTCCACCGAGCCCATGAGTTAAAACATCTTCTCTGGAAATTCTGAGTCCAAAATCGGGTCGCCGGATTGCTAACGTCATTGCCGGAATCCGGTCACCGGTCGCCGGAATTTGTCACCGGAAAGTTATCTCTGCCCACCTGAATAATCAGAATCTGTCACCAGGCAATTGTATCCTTCCAGCACCTCAACTCTACTTCTCTGCAATTCAAACATTCACAAAATACCATCTAAGCCAATTCCTTGTTCTTGCGAAAATGTACCCAAAAGCGTAGCTCCAAACTCATATATGCCGCGGCCGAATCATGCATCCAACACATACCCCTTCGCGATTCAATGAAACTTTACGATCCACACTTTAACTTCCGAAATTCAACAACCGGAACTAGTACTACCGGCTCGCCATTCTTGCTCACTTTTCGCACAGTTTCTGCAGCTGGTTGCGACATTCTATTTATATTTCACATCTTAGGCCATAAATTCTCATTGTCTTCAGTCTCCACAATGCCAGCAACATACCATACTCAAATCAAACAACACACTCCAGATTGCAAACTCATTTCAGCTCCTTCTTGACCCTTCCATGGCCTCACTGCAATGCCTGCACTGACTCGAGCACATCTTCCAGCTTCAACATTCTCCAGTCCAATACCCTGCAATACAACCAATGCACCCATGACAATCACCAGTTCTACCTTAGTTTGAGCTTCAATTCACCTACACCCTTCACAACATTGCCCTGTAACTTTGCATCATTGCACATCATATTCATTCACCTTTTGCCTCGAGCCATGACCAGATGAGCAGCATCACCAATGCCTGCAACTGCGTTGCAGCAGAACACATGGAAACTACAATGCAACCCTGTGTCCTAACATACATCTACTTGTAATTTGAGTAACAGCACTCCCTGCAATACTCACAGCCATCTCGTTCCAGTTCAACCCAGCTGCAATTACCACTGTATCACCATGTAAACCATTCTCAATCAACCTAAGGCTAAAGCCAGCATCACCATTTTCCTCTCTGCATCATTGGTTACGTATGGCACGACCATTCCTTGAACTGCTCGGTCCCTGTGAATGGCAGCAGCCATCATCATCAACCAGACTCAACCCCGATACTATAGCTTCTTTTCCAACACCAGTGATAACCAACTCCAGCTCAAACTCCAACTTGCCAATACAATAACACCTCCATCCGCTCAGGCCACCGCACCTGTGACATCAAATCAAGCACAAACCACCTTCAATTCCATTGCCAGTACCACTCCAAAACAGACCTATTTCGATCCCATCTCAAATTCAGCATCAGTACTAGCAAATCGACCAACTGATTCCTTATAAATCCATGTTTTCTCTTCCCTGAAGCTGTAGTTGTAACCTCCATTTCATGACCACCAGCTCAAGAATGAGCTTTTAACCCTTCTTGTTCACCACCAACACCGACTCCAGTTTCAACTCTTACATTTACCAGCTACAACTTCAAATTCAACCTTTTCTAGCCTGTAATTCTATTATCTTCCGTTTCAGCTCAACCTGCACCTAACATTCATCTAAATCTAAGTCACTGCAATCAGAAACAAGCACCTGATGCGTGTCGTAGGTGCAATCAAATTAATATCTTATTTCCACTCAATTAAAAATAATATAATGGAAGTCAAGTTCGTTCCCACGAGGAGCAAGAGATTCTAGTTGTAAAAATTGTCACAAAAGGGGGGATGTATAAAGCAAAAGAAAATAAACAAAGCAATTAAAAGATAAAGTTGAAATCAATAAGAGAGACAAGACCAAGGAATCATTCTTCGTTGCAAAACAATGATTAAAGTTATGTTCTTTTCTACTTGTTATTAGTCACAAATCATCACCAACCGTAGGTAAAGCGACTAGATCGGTGCTAAACCCTAAATCCCTTGTATCACCGGATACGGAAGTTCTCGACTACCGGATTCTATTTACCAAACCACCTAGTAGTAGATCACTCTAGATGTAATTTAAATAAACGCATTAAGATTTATGAACTTATTAGGTTAATATTAGTAGTTAGACTCTTAGATCAAGGTCTACTTGCTAACGTTGTTTTCACACACAATTGCTCCACAGAATCCCTCCGCAAGGTCTCGTGTTTGCTACTTATGTAAAGAGTCAAGAAACGATTACTTATCTCCTAACTTTCACTAGCTTTAGATCAAATTAACAAATCAATTTAGCGTGCACTCTAAACAACCTATCAATCAATCATGAATGAATAAACATTCCTATTAGTAAAAACAATCGATTTCATGTGAAAAATCTCAAGATAGAATTGAAACAAAACTCAAATCATATATTAAGAACTAGGAATTCATCCTCAATCAATAATAAAATTAGCTACTCATGTTTTTGAAATTCACACAAATAATAATTAAAAGGAGAATTTTCAAGTTCACAAAAATAATTAAAAAGAAGAATTTTCAAAAGCTAGCAAAAACACAAGTGTTGTGTGTGTATGAGAGAAAACTCTCTCTTTTCTTAAATTCAGGTACTAATGATTTGGGAAGAGACGACAATAGGGTTATCAGATGGATTCAGACACCCCACCGGCTTAGATAAGGGCCACTCAGATGGCAACCCCCTTAACCTCAGCTCGACTGTATTTAGTACTCCTCCAAAAGAGAGTTGCCCCTTAACCTTGACTGGGCTCCAAATAGTGCTTGCCCATGAAATGACAATTTTGCCTTTTTTCTCAAATTGGGCGATTTCTTCTTCTTTTCGTTAAATGCGACTCCATAGTAGCTATAAAACTCAAAACAAAGTAAAATACATAATTTACAAGAAAAATAGCAAAGAAAGCATAAACAATAGATAGTAAATAGGATGTATTCTACACCCTATCAAATTCCCCCACACTTAGACTTTGCTAGTCCTCGAGCAAATCAAACCAAAAACTCACAACTTCAAAGCGTTCAAGCGTCCCAAGCATCCAAAGAGTTATGAGGACATAGAGTTTCTGCATGCTAGTAATAAGAAGTTAGAAATACTAAAGAACATATTCTCGTTCTTAAATGTTGAGTGAGAAATAACCACACCATAATGAGAGAACGCGTGTTTGAGAAACGATCAATAAGCATTTCGCCTCGACTTCTGCCTCACCAAATAGGATTTTATGATAATTGTACTCAAAAAGACGGCTTTTTTATGGGTCACACATGTGTGCAGGTAGGAATGAAGAGAGAAATCCAGCAACACGTTGAATGGTGGGAAGGACAACTTCCGAAATATTTTTAAAAACCCACATCTTTTAATATTTTGAAAAAACATTTTTCTGACGATCTCTACGAAAGGAAATCAACCATTATTATCGAGGATGAGATTACTTACTCACCATCACATCCGATCGCCAATTATGATAACACCACTCTCACGGCATCCAATAGAAACGTCTTCCGCTCCTCGTCTTGATCTTCTTAGTCCTCATCTTCGGTTTTAACTATTGATGATAAACTCTTGAATTTCATAAATTCTTGACAATTTGTAACCTTTTACCTTAAATCCTTGTCGCTTGAAACTTCCTTATAGATTTTCTTTCCCCACGGCTTATTAAATAAAACAAATATTTTTTTATTTTTTATTTTTATTTTTTTTGGAACAAAACAAGAGAAATTAAATACAAAATAAACCATGGCCGTGGAAGAAGTATTTTACCGCTTGATTCTTCACAACTTGTATCGCCTCAAAATCATAAACTTCAATAATTCTCACCTTTTGCTATTCTTTTCTCTTATAAATAAGTCTTCATACTTGGATATAAAATTACCTCATTGTATTGTAAGTCCTCAACATATATGTAAAATCCGCTCATTTGTATGTTGCTTTACTTGAGTTTGAAATTTGCTCTTTTTCTCGTTTTGTTGCTTATAAACCTTAAACTTTTCCAACTTTCCTTGTAGATTTTGATGTCGCTCCTTGTTGATGATGATTGTGTTTCTATGGATCCGTTGTTGTCGAGAGAGAGAATGGTGCTAACTGCAAATCGAACTACAAGAAGGAAGCTTTCATCTATAGACGTCACCCTCATGATTGACAAAATTAGCACTCAAGAGATCAAAGAGTAGTGCTTCTATTGGTGGGAGGTTGGGTAGCTCACCATTCTACCCGGAATTAACGTACGATGACACACACTCACAAGAAGCTCTTTAGTAGATGGAAAATTTCTGGTTGGTGCCTCACATGATATGAATACGGGTAGTCTCCACTAATGATTGATCAGCAACTCTAATAATGCATTTCTCCCTGCACCAAATTCGCATCACCGGCATGATTAAATCCATTATTTAACACTCAAACAAGCAAGAAATCCGAATGTAGTTCTCTAACATTTCCAAGTTCAATTATGTCGGTCAAAATCTCTATGTAAACATACCTAGAAGTATGCTAGTGACTCTAAAATCTCTAAAAGTTGGAGGTTTTATGTAAAACTTTTTTTTTTTTAAAATTTTTAATTTTTTTAATTTTTTTTTTTTTTTTAAATACATGCTTAACCACTCCCCCACACTTAAACCTTACATTGTCCTCAATGTAATTGAATCCTCCTAGTAAAGTCAAGGTGAGAAATTTTAACATGATATGGAACAAGAAAAAGAAATAACAAAAAGCAAAAGGATAAGAAATACAAAACCTATGGGTTGCCTCCCATTAAGCGCTTGTTTTAAAGTCGACGGCCCAACTTAGCTCTTGTAAGATTCACTCCCCATATACTAACAATCGGAAAATTTGAGGATCCACCCATAATACCTATTTTGCAAACAATAACTCCATACAAATGTTAGCACAAGAAAATAATAATGAAATTATCGCTCGATAGAAATTTCCCCCACACTTATTCTCGTCCACACTCGGAAGTGTATAAAGAACATAGAATTTGGGAACTTCCATGTATTCCTCTTGGCAAACCTGCATGGTGTTAGCATCAAGTGTTTCCAATGGTGGATATTTAGAAACAAAATCATCCAAAAATACTTTCGAAGCACATACATTCAAACCAATAAGAGGTAAAGGAGAAGAATCAATAGGCAAAGGGTTAGACAAACCTTGCACAATCTCTTGTTTTGCGGAATCCTCTTCATCCTTAGAGAATTCATGTGAATTACTTACCTCTTGTATATCGTGGTCCTCTATCGAGTCTTGCAACCAATCGTCGTTATTTTCTACCTTAACCAAAGTTTTGGCATCATTATAATCATTGGCAAGTTCAATTGGGTCTTCCACGAAATCAATCAATGTGGTTTTATCCTCTAGCATCATCTCTTCAACATTCTCATCATCGGAATCGGGCCATTCACTAAAATGATTCTCGTCGGTATGATTGTAAGATCTTCTTGTGAGGGTGTTACACCGTTTATAACAATAGGTAAGTCATACCCAATCTCCTCCTTTTGAATAGGTGAAGGATCGTTATTATGATCCGGAGTTGGAATAACTTCCTCATTGTTGCAACGCTCATACACTTCCGCGGACTCATATCTTTCCCTAAGAAATTTTTTCCAAGCACTAATTGCATCTTCCTCAACCTCTACCATTTGAATAGGTGCTTGATCATTATTAAGATCAAGGCTCGAGTAAGCTACATTAGCGTCTTCAAAAGTCTCCAAAGGTTGATCCTTTTCAACACAATCATCTTCATTTTCAGACTCACCATAATAAGAATCTTCATCGGTTTCATAACCTTTATCCCGACGTCGCTTAAGTTCCATTGTTTATGGGATTATTATTCCTAACATCTCTTCTTTGATGGACGGTCGAGATTTAATGCCGGTGATTAAATCCTAGGAACTTGGTCCTCCTTCTACCTATAAAAGGAACACAATATCCATCACTATTGAGTTCGAGAATTTTAGTATTCATAACGGTAAAGGTGAAGAAGGAGAAACCAAGACCTCCACAAGGTATTATGGCTACCACCAAATGATCAACAACGGACTTAGCATAAGGTATTCCTCATAAACTGTTCTTATATAATTATCGTGTGATTATCATGAAGTTCAACGATCCTAATTACCGATCTATAAAATTAAATCTTATAGTTGGCATCTAGAGCCGGTGTTTAGAACTCATGATCGTCCATTGATTATATGCAATATCAAAATTATCGCTTGTTTCTTGCAACGCTCATACACTTCCAATAATAATAACTTTATTGTAAGGACTCATATCTTTCCCTAAGAAATTTTTTCCAAGCACTAATTGCATCTTCCTCAACCTCTACCATTTGAATAGGTGCTTGATCATTATTAAGATCAAGGCTCGAGTAAGCTACATTAGCGTCTTCAAAAGTCTCCAAAGGTTGATCCTTTTCAACACAATCATCTTCATTTTTGCAAATGACTCACCATAATAAGAATCTTCATCGGTTTCATAACCTTTATCAGACGTCGTTTAAGTTCCATATGAATAGTCCTACTAATTTACTTGTGTTGTGGTACATGCGACAAGCTCTTCCGAGTCTCCATCATCTTCCAATTTGTATAATTTATCACATGCAAGTTTCAAGAAATATTCTCTTGACGTTCACACGCTTACCACCGTTGATAGAGTTTCTAGAACTTGTATCTCCTCTTTTTGGAAAAAAGTTAAGGAAAAACACGATGAAGAGGAGTATATTCCAAATTCTCTCATCTTCCAATTTGTATAATTTCTGTGCAAGTTTCGCACATTACTAGAAAACAAATTGTTAGATGCATAACTATCCTTCCATCCATGTGATTGTCCACTTACATAACCGTCATAAGGTTGTTGATATGTATGAGAATATCCATAAGGTTCTGTAGGAAATTTATCATAGCCAAAATATTGGTTTTGATTATATCCTAAGGATGGTTGGAAGTTGTCATAATGTTGAGGTTGAAAACCGTATTGATTGTTGTAATATGCTTGCTCTTGTCCACCATACATGGAAAACCGATACCTGAAATAAGATTCTCAAAAACTAAGTTAGATACGGTATAGAATCTAACAAAGTAAGAATATATCAAAAAGAAAAATAAAAACAACTAAAATCGTCCGTTGCTCCCCGGCAGCAGCGCCAAAATTTGATGCGTGTCGTAGGTGCAATCAAATTAATATCTTATTTCCACTCAATTAAAAATAATATAATGGAAGTCAAGTTCGTTCCCACGAGGAGCAAGAGATTCTAGTTGTAAAAATTGTCACAAAAGGGGGGATGTATAAAGCAAAAGAAAATAAACAAAGCAATTAAAAGATAAAGTTGAAATCAATAAGAGAGACAAGACCAAGGAATCATTCTTCGTTGCAAAACAATGATTAAAGTTATGTTCTTTTCTACTTGTTATTAGTCACAAATTATCACCAACCGTAGGTAAAGCAGCTAGATCAGTGCTAAACCCCTAAATCCCTTGTATCACCGGGATACGGAAGTTCTCGACTACCGGATTCTATTTACCAAACCACCTAGTAGTAGATCACTCTAGATGTAATTTAAATAAACGCATTAAGATTTATGAACTTATTAGGTTAATATTAGTAGTTAGACTCTTAGATCAAGGTCTACTTGCTAACGTTGTTTTCACACATAATTGCTCCACAGAATCCCTCCGCAAGGTCTCGTGTTTGCTACTTATGTAAAGAGTCAAGAAACGATTACTTATCTCCTAACTTTCACTAGCTTTAGATCAAATTAACAAATCAATTTAGCATGCACTCTAAACAACCTATCAATCAATCATGAATGAATAAACATTCCTATTAGTAAAAACAATCGATAATCATGTGAAAAATCTCAAGATAGAATTGAAACAAAACTCAAATCATATATTAAGAACTAGGAATTCATCCTCAATCAATAATAAAATTAGCTACTCATGTTTTTGAAATTCACACAAATAATAATTAAAAGGAGAATTTTCAAGTTCACACAAATAATTAAAAAGAAGAATTTTCAAAAGCTAGCAAAAACACAAGTGTTGTGTGTGTAAAGAGGTGTGTATGAGAGAAAACTCTCTCTTTTCTTAAATTCAGGTACTAATGATTTGGGAAGAGACGACAATAGGGTTATCAGATGGATTCAGACACCCCACCGGCTTAGATAAGGGCCACTCAGATGGCAACCCCCTTAACCTCAGCTCGACTGTATTTAGTACTCCTCCAAAAGAGAGTTGCCCCTTAACCTTGACTGGGCTCCAAATAGTGCTTTCCCATGAAATGACAATTTTGCCTTTTTTCTCAAATTGGGAGATTTCTTCTTCTTTTCGTTCGTGCGACTCCATAATAGCTATAAAACTCAAAACAGGCGTAAAATACATAATTTACAAGAAAAATAGCAAAGAAAGCATAAACAATAGATAGTAAATAGGATGTATTCTACACCCTATCAGCACCAGCACCATCATCTTCTCCCTGAGTTCAACCTAAAACCCTTGAATCTCCTCATAATCACCTACTCTATATCTAACAGCACCAGCTCTGCCTTCATCTCACCCTCAGTTCCACCACTGCAATGACAGCACCACCAAAGATTCAACCACCAATTGCAGTGAACATCTGTGGAAAATTCAGTTCAAGAACAAATCCTAAATTCATCTTCCTTTTGGTTTCTCTGTTGTACTCAAGAACCCATCAAATCCAGCTACCAAATTCAAACCGACTCCAACCCTTATCTCGAATCTCTTCTCTACTCTCAATCGACTGAAATGGCAGCAAATCCCTAATATTCTTTTCCTCTCTTCAACTCAATATCAGAACCCTAATTCCATTAACAACAACATCGGATTCAAATCTTCACCATCTCCTTCTTCTTTTGTTGTACTTCTGATTCCCGAAAGAACCCAACTTCTCTATTTCCATGTCTTCAAATCTCCGCACCATTTCATCGATTTCCCAGTAAACTCTGGCACTTAATGGCACAACCATTTCTCACTCTGGAATTCAGGTAAACTGTAATGAAGAAGAGAAATTCAATCCTAGGTATGTAGTGAACTGGGATGGCTATAGGCACCCAACTGATGAATAAGGGCCACCTCCATTCAACTGTTGAGTGTTGGAAGATTGGTTTCCTGCATAATTCTGTCAGTTCCATGGGACTGACAAGCTTAATCATCTACGCTGTTCATAACTTTCTCATGCGATGTCGGAGTGACCTCATTCTTTCGCCATTGGCTTTGGCTTTTCGCTCCAAATCAGTGATTTCCTCTTTTTTACTCCAAATGACTCCATTACACCTAATAAACTCAAAAGCAAACATAAGGTACATAATTCACAAGAAAAGTAGCAAAGAAAGCATAAACAATAGATAAATAACAAGGTGTTTATAACACCTATCAATATGCCAAAAAGAAATCGCCGGAAAACTGGTATTATGGTCGGAAATTGGCCGGAGAAAAGTATCTCAGGTGACCGGAAAAGTCCACCCGGTCACGGGTCAAATATCAGTCAACCGGGTCAACTCGGTAAGTCAACCGAGTCACACCGAGTCAGTGAGTCAGATGGGTGAATCAGCTGAGTTAGGTAACCAAGTCTGAGTCAGAGGCTAACTCAGCTGACTTGGTTCTAGCCTTCTAGGCCATTGCACAGGCCAGAGCTGTTGCACAATGGTTATGCTTCACCACCTCAGTCACAGCCATGATGGCCCTTCATTGCCACTCCCAACACCTGCAACTCTGAGTTAAATTACTCCATCACTATCTCTGTAGCTCCAGCTGCAACTCCACTGTCTCAGCAACTTTATCACCCAGCCACCTTCAACTGCAATTTCTACCCTTGTAAAGCAACCCCAAATGCAGTCCATACAAAGTTCAGAACATACACAACAGCACCGCCAGTTTCGCCATCTCACTGGTAACTCAAACTTGAAACAAACCCATCTCCATCTTATCATTAGCAGCAACAACTCATTCCTTATCACCACCAGTGCAGCCAAATTTATAAATTCCTTGTTCTTGTACAACAATTGCAGCCCGAACACTTCCAGACCAGTACCAATCTCTCTTCCTCCATGACACAGCTCCATCTCTGCATTCAATTCCAGCTGCTACATTTGTTCTCTATCTCATTTTTACAGTACCAACAACACCTGCAATTCAAGACTACCACTATAATATCAGTTTCTGCAGCTCAACTTGCCAATCCTGCAATTTTGATTCACACATTCCAACAGCAGCTGCAACTCAGCTCACTGCCTCCATGACCAATTTCAAATAAACCACCAGTGCCTTCAATCACCACCATTGCTCCAGTCCCATATTTAATTGTAGTCTCAGTATCACCCCTAACAGATTCCACCATATCTTGCTACACTCATCAGAAACCCAGAATAGTTCAATCCCCCAGCTACATATTGAGTTACACAGTACCCATAACTAGCCACCACTAGACTCATCATAACCTTCTCGGTCATCTCCTTCAATCAGTTCTAGCTTCAATCTAACTGTGTACTACCATTGCAATCACCAAATCAACTTCATATTCATCTTCTATACTCCTTCTGAGCATAGGCACAACTGCAATCTGCTTCTTTAACTTCCATCTCTGCTCAAACTGACAGCACATCCACTGCTCAAAACAGCATCCACCTGCTATCAACATTACACCAACACTATCTGTATCAGACTTGACTCTTAAGCAACAACACCAAGGAGCAATAACACCAACTCCATTGACACTGCCACAGCAGTTACCCATTCTCCTCCTTTGCATTGTAGCTCAACACCTGCTACGGAGGCCACAGATTCATGCCCTCACTGCTCAACAACACAAGACTGCAACATAAAGCTCACTGCAACCACTCACTTTCATTGCAACATCAACTCAACCTGCAATTCCCATGAACATACCCATTGGACCAAAGCTTCACAGTATCTACATCATTGCTTCTGCAAGACTACAATTAAGCGACCACCAAACATAAGACCCTTCACAGCAGCACCTTCTAATCCACCAGAGCCATATCCTGCCATTAAACCCTGATTCACTCTTCCATGGCTGCAAAATCGAATCAATATCTCAGCTTCAATCAATAGCAATAATTCATTACCACCAGACCCTAGCTTCTGTAGCTTCCACCACTCAAATCCACAACAATTCCGAACCAAAACTGATATCTGATTCATACCCAGCTTTAGATCATGACCAATTCTTCTACCACTCGAACCCTAACTGTACCACTGACTCCATAATCACCTCCAGGCTTCATTTTCTCAAGCATCAGCACCATAACTTCAGTTGCAGCTCAGATTCACCTTCATCCGCAAACGCATCCTTAATTCATCATCACAGTCTTTTTTAACTGCAACAACAACCCCCAGATCAATTTCTTCTATTTTTAACCGAAACCCATCTCTCCAAATCTCCTCAAGAATCACCAGCATCTTCAATGGAAGAAATCATCTTAGGTCTTCAACGGAAACTACAAATGGCAACAACACAGAACTCAATTCCAACAGCTAATTCAACACTTAGACCCATATCATCTCAGATCCTTCATTAATTCTTCACTAATCCATAGCAGCAATATATCCCAATTTCTCTCGAGCTCAACAGCAGTCACAGCTGCTTCTCTTTCTCAACTTCTGGTGTGTAAGAATGAGAGAAAACTCTCACGATTTTAGGGATAAAGAGGTTGGATTGGATAATGACACCCCAATCCTAAGAGCTACCCCGGATTGGGTGTTTTTAACACATGGTTATCCCTTAACCTTAGCTAGCTGTCTCTAGTATTCTTTCAAAAGAGAGTTGCCCCTTAACCTTTTGGCTCAGCTCCCAATAGTGTTCGCCTCCTTTTCGCGTGCCTTAGTATGGTTCCAAGTATCACTCGCTAGTGAATTGATCTTTTTGCCCTTTTCGTTCCAAATGGACTTTTCATCTTCTTTTGCTCCAAATGACTCCAAAGTACCTGATTAGCTCAAAAGTAATCATAAGATACATAATTTACAATAAAACTCGCAAAGAAAGCATAAACAATAGATAAATATCACGGTGTTTTTTCAACACCTATCAAATTCCCCCACACTTAGACTTTGCTAGTCCTCAAGCAAATCAAACAAAACAAATTCAAAAAAAAAAAATACATACAACTCCGTGTCGTCGAGGCTACGGTCACATTTAGCACATATAACAAGCCTTTGAACCCCTAGGTGTCCTTAGTGGACGAGTTATAGTCTCGTGAGGGTTTACTAGAGATATACCCACAAAACCTACTTTTCCAACTTACTAGTTCTCCGTAATGATAGCATCCAATGCGCTAAGAAGACATAGAGATTCTGCATACTAGTCATAAGAAGTTAGACACATAAATGAACACAATCTCATTCTTAAAAGTTGAGAGAGAAATAACCATCCCTTATCGAAAGAAATTCGGGTTCGGAGTGATCAAAAGTCTCGACTCTGCCTCACAAGAAAGGGTTTTATGATATTGCTCTCAATAATAAACAACTTTTTATGGGTCACACATGTGTCCAGGTAGGAGTGAAGAGAGAATCCTGCGACACGTTGAATGGTAGGAAGGCAAAAAACTCTCCGAATCGTTTTGAAAACCCACATCTTTTATCATTTTTTTTAAATTTTTTTTCTTTTCTGACGATCTCTAAGAAAGGAAATCAACCACTTAACGAAGGTGGGAATATGCTTACTTACCTCGTTATCCGTTCGGCGTGCAGCTAGCACCACTCTCACAGCATCCATAGAAACGTCTTCGGTCTTCAATCTTTTTCTTCATCTTCGTCTTCGGTCTTCAACTCTTGATGATAACTCTTGAACCTCGTAGAATCTTGACAATGTGATTCTTTCCTCTAATTCTTTGTTGCTTGAAACTTTATTATGGATATTTCTTCTTTCCATTGGCTTTATTGAAAGAATACAAAACTAAAAACAAACCAAAATATGATACAATGGATTTTTCTTGTCTCTCTTTTTTTTTCTCTTTTTTTTCTCAATATAAAACAAATACAAAAAATGAAAACAAAACAAAACAAAATAATAAAACTAATAATGAACCTCACAAAATTTTCTTTTGTCTTTTTTTTTTCCTTTTTTTTTGAACTTTTTTTTTTTTGACAAGAGAAAATGAAATACAAATAAAGATTAGATAAAAATGCAAGTACAAAGGCCATGGTGTAAGTACTTTACCGCTTGATTCTTCACAACTTGTATGTCTTGATATCATAAACTTCTCGAATTCTCATCTTGATAATCTTCACTCTTGTACAAAAGTCTTCAACTTGTAAAAATTATGTTCCTTGTTTTGTTGCTATACTTGAATCTGAAATTTGCTCATTTCTGTACCGTTGCTCGTAAACCTTGAACGTCTTCAACTTTCCTTCGAATTTGTGATGCTCCTCTTGTTGATGATGATGGTGTTTCTATGGACCTGTTGGTGTAGAGAGAGATAAAGTGGATGGTGCTAACTGCGAACAAGATTACAAGTGGTATGTAAGTTAGCAATTCGATGTCACCATCATGATTGATAAAATAGCACTCAAGAGATCAAAGTAGTGCTTCTATTGGTGGGAGGTTGGGCAGCTCACCATTCTGCCCGGAATTTACGTACGGTGACACACACTCTAAAAGCACATATTTAGACAGGTACAAAGAATTGAAGGTTGGTGCCTCTCATGATGTAACATGGGTAGTCTCCACTATAGGGGACCAAAAATCTAATACCGAATTCAGTCTGCACCTTATTTGCCACTGGCATGGTTAAATCCAACTTTAACTCTCATACAATTAAGAAACCCGATCATGTTCTCTGTCATCTCTAAGTTCAGTCACTCTTATGAGAATCTCGATGTAATCTTAGCGACATGTATACTATGTGACTCTAAACTAACCACAAGTTGGAGTTTTTTGTTATTCACTAGTTTACACAAAAGTTGAAAATTTCATGAAAAATTTACAATGCAAATGCTTAACCACTCCCCCACACTTAAACTTTACATTGTCCTCATTGTAAATTGAATCGTCCAAAGTAAGTCAAGGTGGGAAATTCTAACATGATATGTGACAAGAAATCAGAAAAAATAAAAACAAGACAAGAAAAAACTACAAGACAAGAAATACTCATCCGATGGGTTGCCTCCCATTTAGCGCTTGGTTTAAAGTCGTCAGCCCGACTATCTCCTTGCTTTCTATGACTCCTCCAGAGGGAGTACATCCACAAAGTTAACTCCTTCCACCACTTCGGAAGTGAAATTCTCATAATATGGTTTCAACCGGTGCCCATCAACTTTAAGTTCTTTTCTTGTAGCTATGCTACGAATTTCTACTGCACCATGAGAAAACACATTAGTAACAATAAAAGGTCCGATCCATCGTGACCTTAATTTACCTGGAAATAAATGCAAGCGAGAATTAAACAAAAGCACTTTTTTCCCAATGCAAAATTGTTTCCTAGAAATCATGTTATCATGAAATGCTTTCGTCTTTTCCTTATAAATGCGTGAGCTTTCAAATGCATCATTGCGAAGATCCTCTGGCTCTTGGAGTTGTAACTTCCTTTGCTTTCCAGCCCCATCCATCTCCATATTGCATTGCTTAATATCCCAAAATGCCTTATGCTCAATTTCAACGGGTAAATGACAAGGTTTACCATACACAAGCCTAAAGGGAGACATCCCGATAGGTGTCTTGTATGCGGTTCTATACGCCCACAAAGTATCATTAAGTCGCATGCTCCAATCCTTCCTTGTTGGATTCACCGTCTTCTCTAGAATGGATTTCACCTCCTGGTTAGAAACCTCGGCTTGTCCATTTGTTTGGGGATGATAAGGTGTTGCAATCTTGTGCGACACATTGTACTTCTTCAATAAGCTTTGTAAAATCTTGTTTTTGAAGTGAGAACCCCCATCGCTAATTATGGCTCTTGGAATTCCAAACCTTGCAAAAATATTAGCTTGCACAAAATATGAAACCACTTTAGAATCATTAGTTGGGGTGGCCTTAGCTTCCACCCATTTAGAGACATAATCAACAGCAAGTAAGATATAAAAATTCCCATGGGAGTTGACAAAAGGACCCATAAAATCAATACCCTATACATCAAAAACTTCAATAAATTGAATAAAAGTTTGTGGCATTTGATTTCGGGCACCTAGATTGCATGTTCTTTGGCACCTATCACAAGTTGTACAAAATATATGTGCATCCTTAAACAAGGTTGGCCAATAGAAACCGCTTTCAAGTACCTTGTGAGCGGTTCTCTTACTCCCAAAGTGTCCTCCACAAGCATAAGAGTGACAAAAAGACAAGATAAAATTAAATTCAGATTCGGGAACGCAGCTTCGTATTACTTGGTCACTACAATGTTTCCACAAGTATGGATCATCCCATATGTATTGGTTTCCCAACTTCTTAAGTTTGTCCCTCTCAGCACGAGACAAGTTCTTTGGGATTTGTTTAGACACCAAGTAATTGACAATATCGGCATACCATGGTTCTCCAAAGGCAATTGAGAATAGTTGCTCATCCGGGAAACTTTCACGCAATGGGATAGTCTCCTTGTCCACAGCAAGACGGCTCAAGTGATCCGCAACGGTGTTCTCAATTCCTTTCTTGTCCTTGATTTCAATATCAAACTCTTGCAAGAGTAAAATCCACCGTATGAGCCTCGGTTTCGCTTCTTCTTCATTAGCAAGTACCTAAGTGCTGCATGATCAGAAAAGACAACAACTTTTGTACCAATTAGAAAAGAGCGAAACTTTTCCAAAGCAAAAACAATGGCTAACAACTCTTTTTCAGTGGTTGTGTAGTTTTGTTGGGCCTCATTTAACGTTCTAGAAGCATAATAAATAGCATGAAGTATTCTCCCCACATGTTGCCCAAGCACCACACCAACTGCATAGTCACTTGCATCACACATGAGCTCAAAAGGCTTGCTCCAATCTAGTGGTTTAATGATAGGGGCTGAAATCAAAAGTTCTTTCAAACGATTGAATGCCGCCATACACTTTTCATCAAAGTTAAAAACCACATCTTTTTGCAATAAGTTACAAAGTGGTGATGCTATCTTGGAAAAATCCTTGATGAATCTTCGATAGAAACCTTCATGACCAAGAAAAGAGCGTATCTCCCTCACCGTAGTGGGAGGGGTTAGAGCACGAATAAGATCTATCTTAGATTTATCAACTTCCAAGCCTTTAGAAGATATTATATGGCCTAAAACTATGCCATGAGTTACCATAAAATGGCCTTTTCCCAATTCAGCACAAGATTTGTTTCAACACATCGTTCAAGGATTAGAGACAAATTATTCAAGCAAAGGTCAAATGAATCACCAAAGACACTAAAATCTTCCATGAACACTTCGATTATGTTTTCAACATATTCTGAGAAGATACTTACCATACACCTTTGGAAAGTAGCTGGAGCATTGCACAAGCCTAAAGGCATCCTTCTATAAGCAAAAGTACCGAAAGGACAAGTCAAAGTAGTTTTCTCTTGGTCCTCCGGCGCTATGACAATCTGATTATACCCTGAATAGCCATCAAGGAAGCAATAGTAAGAGTGTCCGGCTAAATGTTCAAGCATTTGATCAATACAAGGCAATGGAAAATGATCTTTCCTAGTGGTGGCATTCAATTTCCTGTAATCAATACAAACCCTCCAACCTGTTTGCACACGAGTTGGGACAAGTTCGTTCTTATCATTCTCCACCACCGTCTCTGTCAAACCTGATTTCTTTGGTACTACTTGTACCGGGCTCACCCACTTACTATCGGATATAGGGTAGATAACACCCACTTCCAAAAGCTTGAGTATCTCCTTTTTCACAACTTCCATCATGGGAGGGTTCAAACGACGTTGCGCTTCCCTTGTAGGCTTTGCATCGTCCTCCAAACGTATCTTGTGCATACAAATGGCAGGGCTTCTACCCTTGATATCGGCAATTGTCCATCCTATGGCCGTCTTGTACTTCCTTAGCACCCTTAGAAGTTTTTGCTCCTGTAATTCACTAAGCTTGTTAGAAACAATCACAGGTAACTCTTCATCATCACCCAAGTACAAGTACTTTAGGTGATCGGGAAGAGGTTTCAATTCTAACTTTGGAGATTTAACAATTGAAGGTACAAGCTTTTCATCACTGCATGTGGTAAAGAAATAAAAGAGATATTATGAGTTTCCGGGCATCTTTGTAGTGAATTAAGATCACCAAGGGCTTCCTTGACTTCACTACCACACTCTACACCATTATCCATGGATGTAGTTAACACGGTTTCCAAAGCATCATCACCATTTAATTCAAACATTTGTTGTGCCAATGTATCCATAACATCAATGGAGAAACAAGAGTGGACATCACTAGGATATCTCATCGTCTCGAAAATGTTGAAACGTATTGTTTCTCCATCAAACTCCATAGTTAGCGTTCCCTTGTCCACATCAATAATGGTTTTCGCCGTTTTCATGAAGGGACGCCCAAGTAGAAATGGAAGAGACGAGTCCGGTGAATCTTCATTCATCTCTAACACACAAAATTCAGCTGGAAAGACAAGTTGATTAACCTGCACAAGAACATCCTCAACAATACCCATTGGGTAGACATTAGAGCGATCGGCTAATTGCAATACAATTCCAGCCTTTTTAAGAGGACCAAGATCAAGTGAATTATACATTGATGCAGGCATAACATTAACGGATGCACCTAAATCCAACATAGCTTTGTTAAACGTTGTGTTACCAATTGTGACGGAATGTCAAAACTACCGGGATCCTTGCACTTAAGTGGGAGTTTGTGTTGTAAGATTGCCGAAGCATTCTCCCCCACACTAAGCACTTCATTACCTTTGAGCATTTGCTTATTGGTACACAAGTCCTTCAACACCTTTGCATACTTTGGAACTTGCTTAATAGCATCAACGAGTGGTATGTTCACATGGATCTTTTTAAGAACGTCTAAAATCTCCATTTCTAGTTCCGCCTTCTTAGAGCTTGCAAATCTGCGAGGGAAAGGTAAAGGAGGAACATAAGTAGAAACCGGAGTTTTAGAGTTAGGAATAGGTACCTCAGAAGTTTGGGGAGAATCCTCATTCTTCTCCTCCAAAACATGTTCCTTTGGTGTTTCCACCTTGCCCGAATCAGTAACTTTGTGTTGCACAAGTTGTGTACCACTTCTCAACGTAATAGCATTGACACCCTCTTTTGGGTTAATAGGTTGAGAAGGGAGTTTCCCACTATTTTGTGCCTTCAATTGGTTCAACTCAATAGCCATGGAGCTCATTTGTGTCTGCAACTCCTTGATAACACTCTTAGTTTCCTGCTGACTTTCTTTAAACATGGTGGAGATGCCTTGCATCATTGTTTGAAGCTTTGAATCAATATCAGAACCTTGATTTTGCATTGATTGATGTGCTTGTGGTTGCTGAAATTGTTGTTGTTGTGGTTGAAATCCACTCGGACGGTTGAACGTAGGTTGTTGGATTGCACCTTGCTTGTTGGAATAGCTAAAATTGGGGTGATCTCTCCATCCCGGATTGTAAGTGTTAGAGTAGGGATCATACCGTCTTTGTTGATTTGGAAAGACCGCATTAGCTTGCTCGTCCTCATAAGCTTGAGAGGAACTTGGTATCACAAATGCTGCAACTTGTTGCATCATTGCTGTCATGTTACCCATTTGTTGACGAAGTTCCTCGACCTCGCTCACTTCATTTACTTTCCTAAGAAACACATCCGAACCACGACTCAAAAACTGTTGGGAGTTTGCTGTCATGTTTTCAATCAACTCTCTAGCTTGTGCCACCGTCTTGCTCACTAATGCACCACCACCCGCAGCGTCAAGAAGATTCATATCACTTGATTGGAGTCCTATCACAGGTTGTCAGCCGAGCAAAAATAATTTCACTTTCTCACTCTACTAATATAAATGAAGTACGTGATAAGAAAGAGTTCGTTCCCACAGAGAGGCTTTTGTTATTATAGAATTTCAGTTTCTTAGTAACCAAGGGTGGATTTTTGTTTTATCTAAGCAATAAAAGTAATTGAAAGCAATAAAATAATTTGAATAATCAATAAGGAGAAGATATTGGTCACGGGATAGTATCATTCACAAACATGTATTTTCATCAATGATTAGAATTGATAATTTAATCTCTCATTTACTAAAAGTCCTAGGATACCTTGATCGCAAGTATATCCCGCTAATTCCCTGATTTCATCACAACCACATTAAAAGATGCATATGTGAATTCTTCCTAGAAAGAAACCTAAAGTGTAAAAGCACAATTAAGTTTAACTCCCTCAAAGCACTAAGTTCTATGGAATAAGACTAATCAAGGCAATCAAACATGTAAAAGCACTAATTCAATTTAACCAAGGTTATGATTCATATGCAATTATAAAGATGTATCACTACAAGTAATAACCACGCTATGCTACTTAGAATCAGGGATAAACAACTATTTCGTATTGAAAACCCTAATCTAGCAATAGAGATGATTGTAAATCGGATTGATTCCGGACTCAACCAAACAAACAATCAAATAATATGATAATATTAATAATGAATCATAAACAATAAAGTATTGAGACAAAACTAATTCATAGATTTAAATAACATGTTGAGAAATCAACTTTATCCCATAACCAATAATATGTGTTTAGCTACTCATAGCTATGGAGTTCATCATAAAAATATTAATTGAATAGAAGAAGATGAATAAAAGCAAACCCTAGTAGCGTAAACAAAAGCGGCTCTCTCCAAGTTCCAAGAATAATCCGTCCTCAAAGTTCTAGAAAACTTTCTCTTTTGTAGCCTTTCATCTTTCCAAAATTAGGTCTTCAAAGCCCAAAGTCCAATAACAAAATGTCCACCAAGCCCATATGTGAGGAATACCCATGTGAAAATATGCCAAAAAGAAATCGCTGGAAACTGGTATTATGGCCGGAAATTGGCCGAGAAAAGTATCTCGGACCGACCTAAGAAAGTCCACCGGTCACCGGTCAAATATCGATCAACCGGGTCAACTCGGTAAGTCAACCGAGTCACACCGAGTCAGTGAGTCAGATGGGTGAATCAGCTGAGTTAGGTAACCAAGTCTGAGTCAGAGGCTAACTCAGCTGACTTGGTTCTAGCCTTCTAGGCCATTGCACAGGCCTGAGCTGTTGCACAATGGTTATGCTTCACCACCTCAGTCACAGCCATGATGGCCCTGCATTGCCACTCCCAACACCTGCAACTCTGAGTTAAATTACTCCATCACTATCTCTGTAGCTCTAGCTGCAACTCCACTGTCTCAGCAACTTTATCACCCAGCCACCTTCAACTGCAATTTCTACCCTTGTAAAGCAACCCCAAATGCAGTCCATACAAAGTTCAGAACATACACAACAACACCGCCAGTTTCGCCATCTCACTGGTAACTCAAACTTGAAACAAACCCATCTCTATCTTATCATTAGCAGCAACAACTCATTCCTTATCACCACCAGTGCAGCCAAATTTCTAAATTCCTTGTTCTTGTACAACAATTGCAGCCCGAACACTTCCAGACCAGTACCAAGCTCTCTTCTTCCATGACACACCTCCATCTATGCATTCAATTCCAGCTGCTACATTTGTTCTCTATCTCATTTTTACAGTACCAACAACACCTGCAATTCCAGACTACCACTGTAATATCAGTTTCTGCAGCTCAACTTGCCAATCCTGCAATTTTGATTCACATATTCCAAAAGCAGGTGCAACTTAGCTCACTGCCTCCATGACTAATTTCATATAAACCACCAGTGCCTTCAATCACCACCATTGGTCCAGTCCCATATTGAATTGTAGTCTCAGTATCACCCCTAATAGATTCCACCATATCTTGCTACACTCATCAGAAACCCAGAATAGTCCAATCCCCCAGCTACATATTGAGTTACACAGTACCCATAACTAGCCACCACTAGACTTATCATAACCTTCTCAGTCATCTCCTTCAATCAGTTCTAGCTTCAATCTAACCTGTACCAGTTCATTGCAATCACCAAATCAACTTCATATTCATCTTCTATACTCCTTCTGAGCATAGGCACAACTGCAATATGCTTCTTTAACTTCCATATCTGCTCAAACTGACAGCACATCCACTGCTTAAAACAGCATCCACCTGCTATCAATATTACACCAACACTATCTGCATCAGACTTGACTCTTAAGCAACAACACCAAGGAGCAATAACACCAACTCCATTGATACTGCCACAGCAGTTACCCATTCTCCTCCTTTGCATTGTAGCTCAAAACCTTCTACGGCGGCCACAGATTCATGCCCTCACTGCTCAACAACATAAGACTTCAACATAGATCTCACTGCAACCACTCACTTTCATTGCAACATCAACTCAACCTGCAATTCCCATGAACATACCCATTGGACCAAAGCTTCACAGTATCTACATCATTGCTTTTGCAAGACTGCAATTAAGCGACCACCAAACATAAGACCCTTCACAGTAGCACCTTCTAATCCACCAGAGCCATATCCTGCCATTAAACCCTGATTCACTCTTCCATGGCTGCAAAATCGAATCAATATCTGTTTATGGGTGAAAACTACTCCTGCAGAATTTGGTAATTTGGGGTGTGGATGAGGAATGAATTTAAACCTTTAAACAAATGCACTGCGCGGTGAGTGCTTGTAGATTCGAGAGATCAATCTGTGCAAGTCCGGCCTAAACCAAGAAATGGCCGTTCCAGACTTGTTTCGGTCACAAAGTGAAGGAGATGGGGTTGATATTAGGGAGGGAAGCGAAGAAGGTGTTGAGATTGTGAAGGTGTTGGCTTGCTTATGACTTGTAATGAAAGATGAGCAAGCTCACGGTTGATGCAAGCGAGGCTCTGGGTGTTTGAATACGATTTGTATTAACACTTGGTTTTTCTCGTCTCGTCCGAACTTGTGTTGTTCTCGTTTGAAATAGGGCGTAGAACCTATTTATACAAGTCATTGAGCCTTATTCACGTCTCTCGTGGGAAGTGGAGGAAGTGGAGTGATGGAGTAGTGGAGTTGTGCGTCGGTGCCACACGACTAGTCTTGCCCACTTCTCATGTTCATCTCTAACCGTCCATGACTTCCCCCGACACGTTCTTGTGATGGCGCGTTGCACGCCGCACGCCGTAAACCGCCAGGACCAATACCCCAAGATGTATCCCCCAGTTTGTGACATGATTGATGTCTGGAATGTGTGGATCGTGGATCCACGAAAGATAGCATGTAATCTTTGAGTTGAATAACCTGTGTTATTCGGGAAGTCGATACTTGTGAAGTATCGTGTGTATTTTATGCGTGTCTTGCATTACGGTGTGGTAAAGTGATGGGTAATGACTCCTTACTAACCAAATAACTCCTGACCAGGGTTGTATAACCAAGCTGGTGAAGTCGGACGGATGAGATGATGTTTGAGACACTCATCTGCGACCGTTAATGAATATTAGGGTTTTTTGAAGAGGTGCGCAAGCATTACTCTTCATCTTGGTCGAAACCAAGCATGGAAAGGGATTTGGAGAGGACCAGACCGTGCATGTGTGTAGACAACATGCCGTGTGCACGTCCATATCTCACCGTCCCATGAAGGCGCGATCTAAACCACTCAATTTGACCGGTAAAGTTGAGTGGTTGAGATCGATTTTGCAATAGGAGTTTGATGCCGCGCGCCATACTCTTTTCCGGCGTGTTTTCAAGACGACCTAACTTGGTCGGTCTTGGTCGATGGGTTTGACGGGAAGATGGCAGGTGGTGATCATGCCTATACCGACTATCCCATGAAAACGTGATCTAAGCCATTCAAATCATCCTGAAGTTGAGTGGTCGAGATCGGTTTGCAATTTGGGAAGTGTAACCACGCATGTTTGGGCGGGCGTTTTGGATTAGCCGGCATGATATGCCTTGGCCGACCGTATGAGGAGGTAGATGGTCCCACGGTGGTCATGCTTTGGTATGGCCGGCCCTTACTTAATCTAATCTGTGACCCTCCATTCGTCATGAGAAGATGGACGCGCGTGATGGCTTGAACCCTAATTTTGGTTTTCAAAGCCGTGCGCCTCCTCTTGTTTGGGTGACGATTTTGTCACGGCCAAACATTGTTGGTCTTGACCGATTGGTCAAGTGTGTAGGCGGGCCCACGGTGATCGTGTTGACATGCTCTGGGCCCTTTGAGTCTACATCTACACCCTCCATCTATACCGCGAAGATGGATGGTTGAGACTGTTTTGCGACACATGTAATATGCCGCAAACCCTAATTTAGGGTTTTCCGTCCATAATGCTTGGTATGAACGGTTTTTGGCAGGCTAGGCCAATGACCGACCATGCGGGGTCGGCCGTGGGTATTCCATACCGCTTGGGGGTGATGGAATTGATGCGGGGTCATCCAATCATGCTTATGGAGTTGGATGATCACGATCGAATCATATCCAGATCGATACTGGTCGATCCGGATGCTCAATCGGGCTAGTATAACACACCGAGAGGGGCTCAATCGGGCTAGTATAACACACCGAGAGGGCTCGGGCTAGTATAACACACCGAGAATCGGCCTGTACGGGTATTTCGTACATGGTTTCATTATAGTGCTTGGAGGTTCGTGTTATTCTCGTAAGAGTAACACTCGGTCGTCATGCCACACCGATAATGAGTACTTTGGAAATACAAGGCTGATATGAAATTCACAGAAGGGATTGTTGCCACATGCTCCAACCTGGAGGAATTTCATGTATTCACGAGAATGGGATTGTTGCTACATGCTCCATTCTTGGTGAATTTAAGTGAGGAGTATCCAACACTTATAAATGGCTTTATCTTTTACAAGATGTCGGCGCATGATTTTTATGGTTTTTTACAAATTTAACCTTAAACGAAAATCCACCATCAACATTAAGTCCCCCGCCTAGCACATAATGGTTACACTATTGTGTGGTAGGCATGAGATGGTGACATACATATATACTTGAAATGACCAAGCTGAAGTAAGTACGTATTTACCGGATAGTCAGGCGTTGCCCTGAAACTGGTTGGTTCTGACTAAGGATGCGAAGGAAATAGGACTTGGTCTGGTGAGTCGCTCTGGTTCCTCTTGTGCATATTTGAGCTCGGCCACTTCTTCAGGTGTACTTCCTTCACCATACACGGCTCTCCTCAGGTATATCCGATAAGCCTCGTCGATTGTTATCCCGAATTAGCAGCCTTCATAGGTGGTAAGTAAATACTCCTTTTCCTTCCTCGGGGATTACGTCGACTTGTGAGATTATAAAGAATCGTCTCACGTGGTCGTTTATTCTATATCTCAGGTACTGCTCTGATTTTCTGATTAACTGATCGATGGATTTGATGATCTCCTCTTTTTTTTTTTTTTTTTTTGCGTGCTCATAACTCCCTCTCCTTTGCGCTTTATCATGGAAGCGGTGGACGCTCATTCTTTGCTTCCCCGGAAAGAAGTTTTGAAGTCGACAAGCCCGAAAACCATGCGCACGAAGAAGTAATGGCTAGGATTGATCTTCCACTTCGCGAAGTCGGCCGTGCTATACAGGGGATGTCTATCTCCCACCTTCGTATTGTCAGAGGACGTATCTGTGCACTTTCATCTGCAATTGACATGGAGGAGCGGCGGAGGCGCGAGGAAACGCTGCAGACACTAGTAAGCGCAAGGGCAGAAAGATTTGCAGCGCGGTTGAAGAGGCGGAGAGTTGAGCATGAGCGACCTCCGAATGAAGGCAAGTGTGATTACCCGGTTCAGGACGGCGTGATAATTCTTGACTCCGACACAGAGGAACCTGAAAACCTGAAAGCAATTGGTACGGCTCCTAATGTTGATGCGCTTTTTAATGCTCCCGCTGATGATGTTGGAATGGAATGCGCTGCTGCTGCGGAGATGTCTGATGAAGCAGCAGGTAGATTCGAAGGGAGGAGCATCAACAGTGTGGCGCCGAAGCGTAACCCGATAGCATGGTGCGGCGATGTCGATCCTCTTGACGGCTAAAACTTCTTTTATTCTTTCTTCTTATTTTGTACGCTTGAACATCTTCCTTGTACTCGGTGGCGGCGGGTTCAAGGTTTTTTCCTCCATTTGATTATTTGAATAAAGTTTTTCTTTTATAATCCTTTGTCAAGACTGCAATACCGAACTTTCTCGGGCGCAAGGGTGCGCCTTCACACGTAACCCTTAGTGATAAAAGAAGTAATTATCATGACGAGAACATTTACGGACTGTGCTCCCGATGCAAGATCTTCCTGGCTTTGTTGGGGCAGATGGCTCAAATCATTTTCCTTTAGTGCACACGTTCTATTTCCTTCTTTCCGTGAGATGTTTGCTTAGGGTATCTTTTCTTGTTTCAGTAGGTTGATTTAGGCTGACTCAGGACTTTGTGTTTTTAGGAGTAAAGAGGTTCTCAGATGAAAATAATGCTTCAATTGAAAATTGAAAATTGAAACCCTAACTATGAATGCAAGTATTGCAATCATTTTCCGGAGGAATTACAAATATGACATGAAACTATAAAAGGAAACACGCTTGGAAAAATAGAGCACAAACGTTTTAAGGTGTGGAGGATGCTTTGGAAAGTGGTAGCACAATATCTTAAGTTCGGTAAGGTTTGAGCCATCGTGAGTGAACTGTTATGCCCTCTAGTTTATCGGCGTTGATGAGTTTGCGGAGCCGCCTAGGATAACATCTCTGCTACTGTATGGTTCATCTTCTCTCTCGGTGGGTGAGTCGGGTGGAGTGGTCATCTTCACCGCCATGCTCCCAACATTGAACGCAGTCATCTTCGTCACCAGGTCTCCAATTCCAAACGGGTTTGGACGTGCAGATACTTGGACATTCTTCTCATCGCATTTGACCAAGACGGCCTCTACACTCTTGATAAAACGTTTGAAAGGGCCGGCTTCCCATTCACATCTCTTAGTCGAGGTTGGTCCGTTGGTTAGAGTCAGTCCCCAGGACTTGTCAGAATGAAGGGCGGTAGGTTGTAAGGAAGGTTGCGTGACGAGACTTACTTGAGATCGGAACTTTTCAATGGATCTTTGACAGCTCTCTCCGGAAGTTGTGTCACATTGGTAAGTTCTTTGGTGCAATGCATGACCATCATCGGGAGGTCCAAAGGCATGTTGGAGATTCTTTCGGAGTATCGAAATCGGTAGAGGACAGACTCCTAGTATTGCTTTGTTGTCATGCATCCAAGGGCGTCCCAGGATCATGTTGTAGTTGGGATGATCTTTGACTATGTAGAACTTTGCTCGTGTCGAGGCATCACCCAATTTGACTTCCGGATCAATATATCCGTATGCATCTCTCGGGCTCTCCCGCTGAATCTTTAACCACAATCGGGTGACAAGTAGCTTCACTTGAAATCTTTGCCGCTCTCGGGTCTTGACAGTAATGATGTTAAATTCGGAAGCCATATCAATCAACACGCTATCGAATTCAATGTTTCTCAAACGAGTGACGGTTAGGAGTCCCTGGTTTCCATTGCTCATGTCTTTCGGAAAGACTGGGTTCCCTGGATCACTCTTCGGATGCAAACGCCTTCCCGAAAAAAAACGTGGTTATGGGCCGCAAATATGTCTTGACGCTGTCCTTTGGAGAAGTACAAGCTTTCACATATGTGCTCCATCATAGATTGTACGGTCTTGCGAATGTAATCCCCGAAATCATGCGGTTCTGATAGGTAAAGGGTCTCTATGAACACCCTCGTTTCCAAGCCGAAGTTCCCCTGTCTCTACCTTTTCCCCGAATATTTTTTTCAACTCGTTGCAATCTTTGGTTGGATGATGGACGAACCTGTGGTAGCAACAATATCTGGGATCCGCCATTTCTTCCTCGGTTGGAGGACATCTGATAGGGGGTAGCTTTATGATAGGTGTAGAATACACCTAATTTACTATCTAGAGTTTATGCTTTCTTTGCTATTTTTCGTGTGAATTTTGTATTTTACGCTTGTTTTGAGTTTTGTAGCTACTTTGGAGTCGCACAGAGGAAAAGAAGAAGAAATCATCAAAATTGAGCAAAAAGGGCAAACTTGTCATTTTATCAAGGGCGAAGACTATATGGAGCCCGGCCAAGGTTAAGGGGTGACTCAAATTATCAAGGAAGGACAATAATAGTTAAGGGGAGGTCAAAGAGGTGTCCCTTATCCAAAAGAAGTGAGTGAGAATAGCACTTGGGGTGTACTTAGTGGGTGTTTGAATCCACCCATACCCTGAACTCTGACCCATACCCTAACCGTACCCGGACCCATACCCTAACCCGGATCCAAACCCAGCTTTCATATCCAACCCTAGACTCGAGAAATCATTCAATCATTTCCTTTCACCTGAAGCCGAGAGAAGCAGCCATGGCTGCCGTTAATTTGTTCAAGAAATGGAGACGAAATCGAGGAACACAGAGAGGAGATAGAGGAGCTGCTGATGAAGCTCGGTGATGGGATTTCTGTAAAGATTTAAGCCACAGGAAGAGAGATCGGAAACGGGTACTTGAATTGGAAATTGATATGGGTTCGATTGAAAAGACTCAGGGAAGAAGAAGATACGAATATTTTTGTGATTTTGGGTAAATAGGGTCTTAATGTTGTTTGACTGGATTTGATAGAGGGAGTTGGTCTTTGTTGAACAATACGGAGATCGAATGCATGAAGGGTTACTGTGGCCGGAGAATGGGTTTGATAGATTGAACAAGGTGATGATGATGTCGATCGAGAAGCGGGGTTGCTCTGAATTTGTTGGGAATCTGAGTATGAGACAAGCTTGAAAGGGTATCTGTGAGATTGAATCGGTGAAGTGGAGATGAGGCTGCACTCTGAGGCCGAGAGATTGAGAAAATGGTGGTGATGTTGATATGTTCAGATGAACCAAGAATGGGGAGATGGTGCTTTGTTGGTTGAAGTCTCGGGAGATGTTGATCTTTGGTTCAATCGGTTACGTGATGAATTAGAATATGGGTTACACTTTATGTTGTTCCTGGAATTGGTTGAAGAGGAAATTGGAATTCTTTGTTCAAATTGAAGTTGCCTAGGAATAGTCTTTGATGTTGGAAATTGATGAAGGCAATGTGAGATGGTGATGAGCCGAGTGCGATTCTGAGATAGGGTTAGAAGCAAGGTTGCAAACTGGTTGTGAGGTGATTATGGCCTGGAGTTACAAAGATGAGAAGAAGAAGTGTGGCCGAGCTAGAATGAGTATGTATGAGGAGCAGCAAAGTGGTGCTTTGGCAATGGAATGGTCATTGTGTAGTTTGTTATTACTGAGGACCGAGTGGGTTGATAACTCGGTGCGGGGGCCAACAGTGGCGCAGTGAGATTGGTGACAAGATGATGATGCGAAATGAGTGTGTGGAAGGTGCTCCACTGAAGAGGTGTTATGAGCAATGCGGGATGGCATGACAGGTGGTCTTTGTTGTTGTTGGCACTGGAGGATGCGGATGGAAGTTGCGTTGAGGCGAAGCCACTTTGTTCAAATTGAACTCGAGTAGTGACCATGATGGTGCAAGGATGTTTATGGTGAGTTGTTATCATGCTAATGAGGAGGACCTGAGCCGAGAAGTCTGAGGAGATGGCAAGGATTGCAATGGCTCAATTTGCGATTGCGGGTGACCTTGAGTTGAAAAGGAATGTGATCTGGTAATGGCTTGATGACCAGGGATTGAGGTTGCCTGAGATGACTTGCACTGGCAGAGCTGGCAGATGGAGTGAATTATTGGCAATGGTGTTGAATGGCTTGGAAATGGCAATACAGGGAAGCAGTTATGGTTCAGGGAGGAGGAATTGAAATAGTGATGCTTTGGTAGCCAGGGCCATCATGGCTGGCAATGCAGCTATGATGCACAAGGATGGCGCTGCAACAAGTTTGGCCTGTGCAAAATGGCCTGGCTAGGACCAGTCGTCAGACTCGGCAGAATCGACTTCGGTTACGACTCGGTGACTTAGACCTTGACCCGCCGACTAACGAGTTGACTAACGGTTTGACTTTTGACCGTTAGTCCTAACGGTGGACGACGGAATATTCCGCCGAATATTCTCCCGATGGACGAAATTTCCGATGGCCGTGCGCGACAATTCGGCGGATTAAGCCACAATCCCGATTTTCCGGCGAGCCAAAATTTCCAGAACTTTCTTTGGACTTCTCTCATGGGTGTGAAGACTTGAGCTAGGAATTGGATGGAGAATTGGACTCAAATTTGGAAAGAGAAGGTGGAAGAGTTGAGAAAAGCTTGGAATTGGAAATTGAATTGCAAAAGGAAAAGGATTCTATTCCTTAGAAGATTTGGAGAATTTTGAAGCCTATAAATAGAGAAGTTTTCTACAACTTCTATACATCTCTCTACACATCTCTATACACACAATTCTTTTCTTTTCTTATTCTTTGTGTGAACTTTTAACATGAGTAGTTAATTTTATTGATTGAGGATGAATTCCTAGTTTTTAAACATATGATTTAAGTTTTTGTTTTCAAATTCTATCTTGAAGTTTTTCACATAATTATCGATTGTTTTTACTAATAGGAGTGATCTTAAAGACATTCATGATTGATTGATAGATTGTTTGGGGTGGCCAACTAAATTGATTTGTTAATTCAATCTAAAGCTAGTGAAAGTTAGGGGATAAGTAATCGTTCTTTGACTCTTTACATAAGTAGCAAACACGAGACCTTGCGGAGGGATTCCGTGGAGCAATTGTGTGTAGAAACAACGTTAGCAAGTAGACCTTGAGCTAAGAGTCTAACTACTAATATCGACCTAAGAAATTCACAAAACCTAATGCATGAGCCAAGTTACATCTAGGTTGAGCTAATTCTAGGTGGCTTGGTGATTAGAATCCGGTAGTCGAGAACTTCCGTGTCCGGTGATAAAAGGGATTTAGGGGTTTAGCACTGAGCTAGCTGCTTTACCTACGGTTGGTGATAATTTGTGACTAATAACAAGTAGAAAAGAACATAACTTGATTCATTGTTTCATAACGAAGAAGGATTCCTTGATCTTCTCTCTCTTATTGTTTTCATCTTTCAACTTTCGATTTTAATTGCTTTGTTTATTTTTTATTTTGCTTTTTACACCCCCCTTTCGTGACAACTTTTACAACTAAGATCTCTTGCTCCTCGTGGGAACGAACTTGACTTCCATTATATTATTTTTAATTGAGTGGAAATATTGAATTAATTTGATTGCACCTACGACACGCATCAAATTTTGGCGCCGCTGCCGGGGAGCAACGGATGATTTTAGTTGTTTTTATTTTTCTTTTTGCTTTATTCTTGCTTTGTTGGATTCTATTCCGTATCTAACTTAGTTTTTGAATCTTATTTCAGTCTTAGGTTTTCCATGTACGGTGGACAAGAGCAAGCATATTACAACAATCAATATGGTTTTCAACCTCAACATTATGGCAACTTCCAACCATCCTTAGGATACAATCAAAACCAATCTTTTGGCTATGATCAATTTCCTACAGAACCTTATGGATATTCTCATACATATCAACAACCTTATGACGGGTATGTAAGTGGACAAACACACGGATGGAAGGATAGTTATGCATCTAACAATTTGTTTTCTAGTAATGTGCAGACGAGAGAATTTGGAATATACTCCTCTTCATCGTGTTTTTCCTTCACTTTTTCCAAAAGAGGAGATACGGTCTATAAACTCTATAAACGGTGGTAAGCGTGTGAACGTCGGGAAACTTGCACGAAAATTATACAAATTGGAAGATGATGGAGACTCGGAAGAGCTTGTCGCGAGAAATTAGTAGGATTATTCATATGGAACTTAAACGACGTCGGGATAAAGGTTATGAAACCGATGAAGATTCTTATTATGGTGAGTCCGAAAATGAAGATGATTGTGTTGAAAAGGACCAACCTTTGGAGACTTTTGATGACGCTAGTGTAGATTACTCGAGCCTTGATCTTAATAATGATCAATCACCTATTCAAAAGGGAGAGCTTGAGGAAGATGCATTTATTGCTTGGCAAAAATTTCTTAGGAAAGATGGGAGTCCGCGGAAGTGTATGAGTGTTCCGACAATGAGGAAGTTATTCCAACTCCGGATCATAATAAAGATCCTTCACCTATTCAAAAGGAGGAGTTTGGATATCACTTACCTATTGTTTGTAAGCAAGTAACACCCTCACAAGAAGATCTTACAATTTATACCGAGGAAGATTATATGAGGGAAGAATGGACCGATTCCGATGATGAGAATGTTGAAGAGATGATACTAGAGGATGAAACCACATTCATTGATTTTGTGGAAGACCCAATTGAACTTGCGAATGATTTTAATGATGCCGAGACTTTGGTTAAGGTAGAAAACGACGAAGAATGGTTGCAAGGTTTAATAGAGGACCACGATATACAAGAGGTAATTAATTCACTTGAATTTTTAAGGATGAAGAGGATTCTATAATACAAGAATTTGTGCAAGGTTTGTCTAACCCTTTGCATATTGATTCTTCTCCTTTACCTATTATTGGTTTGAATGTATGTGCTTCGAAAGTATTCTTGGATGATTTTGTTTCTAAATATCCACCATTGGAAACACTTGATGCTAACACCATGCAGGTTTGCCAAGAGGAATACATGGAAGTTCCCGAATTCTATGTTCTCTATACACTTCCAAGTGTGGACGAGAATAAGTGTGGGGGAAATTTCTATCGAGCGATAATTTCACTATTGTTTTCTTGTGCTAATATTTGTATGGAGTTATTGTTTTCAAAACAGGTATTATGGGTGGATCCTCAAATTTTCCGATTGTTAGTATATGGAGAATGAATCTTACAAGAGCCAAGTCGGGCCGTCGACTTTAAAACAAGCGCTTAATGGGAGGCAACCCATCGGTTTTGTATTTCTTATCTTTTTGCTTTTTATTTTTGTTATTTCTTTTTCTTGTTTCTTATCATGTTAAAATTTCCCACCTTGACTTTACTAGGAGGATTCAATTACATTGAGGACAATGTAAGGTTTAAGTGTGGGGGAGTGGTTAAGCATGTTTTTAAAACAAAAATTACAAAAAAATGAAAATTTTTGAAAAAAAAAAAAAAGAGTTTTACATAAAAATTCCAACTTTTAAAGATTTTAGAGTCACTAGCATATTTCTAGGTATGTTTACATAGAGATTTTGACCGACATAATTGAACTTGGAAATGTTAGAGAACTACATTCGGATTTCTTGTTTGTTAGAGTGTTAAATAATGGATTTAATCATGCGGTGATGCGAATTTGGTGCGAGGAGAAATGCGTTATTAGAGTTGCCGATCAATCATTAGTGGAGACTACCCGTATTCATATCATGTGAGGCACCGAACCGAGAATTCTTCCATTTACTAAAGAGCTTCTTTTGAGTGTGTGTCACCGTAAGTTAATTCCGGGTAGAATGGTGAGCTACCCAACCTCCCACCAATAGAAAGCACTACTCTTTGATCTCTTGAGTGCTAATTTTGTCAATCATGAGGGTGACGTCCATGGATGAAAGCTTCCTTCTTGTAGTTCGATTTGCAGTTAGCACCATTCTCTCTCTCGACAACAACGGATCCATAGAAACACATTCGTCATCAACAAGGAGCGACATCAAAATCTACAAGGAAAGTTGGAAAAGTTTAAGGTTTACAAGCAACGGAACGAGAAAAAAGAGCAAATTTCATATTCAAGTAAAGCAACATACAAAGATCGGATTTTACATATATGTTGAAGACTTACACTACAATGAGGTAATCTTATATTCAAGTATGAAGACTTATTCATGAAAACGAAGAAAAGTAAAAGGTGAAATTTTTTGAAGTTTATGATTTCAAGACGATACAAGTTGTGAAGAATCAAGCGGTAAAATACTTCTCCCACGGCTATGGTTTATTTTGTATTTAATTTCTCTTGTAAAAAAAAAAAAAAAAAAAAAAAAAGAGAGAAAAACAAGAGAAATATTTATTTTGTTAATAAGCCGTGGGAAAGGAAAATTTATAAGGAAGTTTCAAGCGACAAGGATTTTAAGGTAAAAGAGTTACAAATTGTTAAGGATTTATGAAATTCAAGGGTTTATCATCAATAGTTGAAACCGAAGACGAAGACTAAGAAGATCAAGACGAGGAGCGGAAGACGTTTCTATTGGATGCCGTGAGAGTGGTGTTATCATAATTGGCGATCGGATGTGAAGGTAAGTAAGTATTCTCATCCTCGATAATAATGGTTGATTTCCTTTCGTAGAGATCGTCAGAAAAATGGTTTTTCAAAATATTAAAAGATGTGGGTTTTTAAAAAAAAAAAATTCGGAAGTTATCCTTCCCACCATTCAACGTGTTGCAGGATTTCTCTCTTCGTTCCTACCTGCACACATGTGAGAACCATAAAAAAGCTGTCTTTTTGAGTGCAATTATCATAAAATCATATTTGGTGAGGCGATCGAGGCGAAATGCTTATTGATCGTTTCTCAAACACGCATTCTCTCATTATGGTGTGGTTATTTCTCACTCAACATTTAAGAACGAGAATATGTTCTTTAGTATTTCTAACTTCTTATTACTAGCATGCGAAACTCTATGTCCTCATAGCTCTTTGGATGCTTGTGACGCTTGAACGCTTTGAAGTTGTGAGTTTTTAGTTTGATTTGCTCGAGGACTAGCAAAGTCTAAGTGTGGGGGAATTTGATAGGTGTAGAATACACCTAATTTACTATCTAGAGTTTATGCTTTCTTTGCTATTTTTCGTGTGAATTTTGTATTTTACGTTTGTTTTGAGTTTTGTAGCTACTTTGGAGTCGCACGGAGGAAAAGAAGAAGAAATCATCAAAATTGAGCAAAAAGGGCAAACTTGTCATTTTATCAAGGGCGAAGACTATATGGAGCCCAAACCAAGGTTAAGGGTGACTCAAATTACCGAAGGAAGGACAATAATAGTTAAGGGGAGGTCAAAGAGGTGTCCCTTATCCAAAAGAAGTGAGTGAGAATAGCACTTGGGGTGTACTTAGTGGGTGTTTGAATCCACCCATACCTTCGACCCATACCCTAAACCTAACCCATACCCTAACCGGATCCAAACCCAAACTTTCATATCCAACCCTAGACTCGAGAAATCATTCAATCATTTCCTTTCACTTTGAAGCCAGAGAAGCGACCATGGTCTGCCGTTAATTTGTTCAAGAAATGGAGACGAAATCGAGGAACACGAGAGAGGAGATAGAGGAGCTGGTGATGAAGCTCGGTGATGGGATTTACGTAAAGATTTAAGCCACGGGAAGAGAGATCGGAAACGGGTACTTGAATTGGAAATTGATATGGGTTCGATTGAAAAGACTCAGGGAAGAAGAAGATAAATCTTTTTGTGATTTTGGGTAAATAGGGTCTTAATGTTGTTTGACCTGGATTTGATAGAGGGAGTTGGTCTTTGTTGAACAATACGGAGATCGAATCAGGTGAAGGGTTACGTGGCCGAGAGAATGGGTTTGATAGATTGAACAAGGTGATGATGATGTCGATCGAGAAGCGGGGTTGCTCTCGAATTTGTTGGGAATCTGAGTATGAGACAAGCTTGAAAGGGTATCTCGTGAGATTGAATCGGTGAAGTGGAGATGAGGTGCACTCGAGGCCGAGAGATTGAGAAAATGGTGGTGATGTTGATATGTTCAGATGAACCAAGAATGGGGAGATGGTGCTGTTGGTTGAAGTCTCGGGAGATGTTGATGCCGGGTTCCAATCGGTTCCTCGTGATGAATTAGAATATGGGTTACACTTTATGTTGTTCCCGGAATTGGTTGAAGAGGAAATTGGAATTCTTTGTTCAAATTGAAGTTGCCTAGGAATAGTGCTTTTGATGTTGGAAATTGATGAAGGCACTGTGAGATGGTGATGAGCCGAGTGCGATTCTGAGATAGGGTTAAAGCAAGGTTGCAAACAAGTGAGGTGATTATGGCCTGGAGTTACAAAGATGAGAAGAAGCTGGCCTTGAGCTAGAATGAGTATGTATGAGGAGCGAGCAAAGTGGTCTTGGCAATGGAATGGTCATTGTGTAGTTGTATTCTGACAGGGACCGAGTGGGTTGATAACTCAGTCACGGGGCCAACAGGCAAGCTGAGATTGGTGACAAGATGATGATGCGGGGAAATGAGTGTGTGGAAGGTGCTCCACCGAAGAGGTGTTATGAGCAATGCAGATGGCATGACAGGGTGCTTTATTGTTGTTGGCCTGGAGGATGCGAGATGGAAGTTGCGTTGAGGCAGAAGCCTGTTCAAGTTGAACTCGTAGTAGTGACCATGATGGTTCAAGGATGTTTATGGCTGAGTTGTTATCATGCTAATGAGGAGGACTGGAGCTGAGAAGCTGCAGGAGATGGCAAGGATTGCAATGGCTCAATTTGCAGTTGCAGGTGACCTTGAGTTGAAAAGGAATGTGATCTGTAATGGCTTGATGACCGGGGATTGAGGTTGCTGAGATGACTTGCACCTTGCGCAGCCGGCATGGGGTGAATTATTGGCAATGGTGTTGAATGGCTTGGAAATGGCAATACAGGGAAACGATTATGGTTCGGGGAGGAGGAATTGAAATAGTGATGCTTTGGTAGCAGGGCCATCATGGTCGTAGTGAATGCGGCTATGATGCACAAGGATGGCGCTTACGCAACAAGTTTGGCTTTGTGCAAAATGGCTCAGCTAGGACTGGGCCACTCGACTCAAAGAATCGACTCTGGCTTACGACTTCGGTGACTTAGACCTTGACCGCTGACTAACGGTTGACTAACTGTTTGACTTTTTGACCGTTAGTCCTAACGGTGGATCGACGAATATTCCGTCGAATATTCTCCCGACGGACCGGAAATTTCCGGATGGCCGTGCATGACAATTCCTAGGATTACCCCACAATCCCGATTTCCAGCGTGCCAAAATTTCCAGAACTTTCTATGGACTTCTCTCATGGGTGTGAAGACTTGAGCTAGGAATTGGATGGAGAATTGGACTCAAATTTGGAAAGAGAAGGTGGAAGAGTTGAGAAAAGCTTGGAATTGGAAATTGAATTGCAAAAGGAAAAGGATTCTATTCCTTAGAAGATTTGGAGAATTTTGAAGCCTATAAATAGAGAAGTTTTCTACAACTTCTATACATCTCTCTACACATCTCTATACACACAATTCTTTTCTTTTCTTATTCTTTGTGTGAACTTTTAACATGAGTAGTTAATTTTATTGATTGAGGATGAATTCCTAGTTTTTAAACATATGATTTAAGTTTTTGTTTTCAAATTCTATCTTGAAGTTTTTCACATAATTATCGATTGTTTTTACTAATAGGAGTGATCTTAAAGACATTCATGATTGATTGATAGATTGTTTGGGGTGGCCAACTAAATTGATTTGTTAATTCAATCTAAAGCTAGAGAAAGTTAGGGGATAAGTAATCGTTCTTTGACTCTTTACATAAGTAGCAAACACGAGACCTTGCGGAGGGATTCCGTGGAGCAATTTTGTGTAGAAACAACGTTAGCAAGTAGACCTTGAGCTAAGAGTCTAACTACTAATATCGACCTAAGAAATTCACAAAACCTAATGCATGAGCCAAGTTACATCTAGGTTGAGCTAATTCTAGGTGGCTTGGTGATTAGAATCCGGTAGTCGAGAACTTCCGTGTCCCAGGTGATAAAAGGGATTTAGGGGTTTAGCACCGAGCTAGAATTTGCTTTACCTACGGTTGGTGATAATTTGTGACTAATAACAAGTAGAAAAGAACATAACTTGATTCATTGTTTCATAACGAAGAAGGATTCCTTGATCTTCTCTCTTTATTGTTTTCATCTTTCAACTTTCGATTTTAATTGCTTTGTTTATTTTTTATTTTGCTTTTTACACCCCCCTTTCGTGACAACTTTTACAACTAAGATCTCTTGCTCCTCGTGGGAACGAACTTGACTTCCATTATATTATTTTTAATTGAGTGGAAATATTGAATTAATTTGATTGCACCTACGACACGCATCAAATTTTGGGTTTATGCTTTCTTTGCTATTTTTCGTGTGAATTTTGTATTTTACGCTTGTTTTGAGTTTTGTAGCTACTTTGGAGTCGCACAGAGGAAAAGAAGAAGAAATCATCAAAATTGAGCAAAAAGGGCAAACTTGTCATTTTATCAAGGGCGAAGACTATATGGAGCCCAGCCAAGGTTAAGGGGTGACTCAAATTACTGAAGGAAGGACAATAATAGTTAAGGGGAGGTCAAAGAGGTGTCCCTTATCCAAAAGAAGTGAGTGAGAATAGCACTTGGGGTGTACTTAGTGGGTGTTTGAATCCACCCATACCCCCGAACTTCCGACCCATACCCTAACCGTATCCGACCCATACCCTAACCATCCAAACCCAGCTTTCATATCCAACCCTAGACTCGAGAAATCATTCAATCATTTCCTTTCACCCGAAGCGAGAGAAGCAGACCATGGCTGCCGTTAATTTGTTCAAGAAATGGAGACGAAATCGAGGAACACGAGAGAGGAGATAGAGGAGCTCTTGATGAAGCTCGGTGATGGGATTTCTGTAAAGATTTAAGCCACAGGAAGAGAGATCGGAAACGGGTACTTGAATTGGAAATTGATATGGGTTCGATTGAAAAGACTCGGGGAAGAAGAAGATACGAAAATCACTTGTTGTGATTTTGGGTAAATAGGGTCTTAATGTTGTTTGGCGGATTTGATAGAGGAGTTGGTGCTGTTGAACAATACACAGAGATCGAATCAGGAAGGGTTCTCAGGGCTGGAGAATGGGTTTGATAGATTGAACAAGGTGATGATGATGTCGATCGAGAAGCGGGGTTGCTCAATTTGTTGGGAATCGAGTATGAGACAAGCTTGAAAGGGTATCTCGTGAGATTGAATCGGTGAAGTGGAGATGAGGCTGCACTCGAGGCCGAGAGATTGAGAAAATGGTGGTGATGTTGATATGTTCGGATAGACCAAGAATGGGGAGATGGTGCTGTTGGTTGAAGTCTCGGGGAGATGTTGATGCTTGGTTCCAATCGGATTACAGTGATGAATTAGAATATGGGTTACACTTTATGTTGTTCCCCGGAATTGGTTGAAGAGGAAATTGGAATTGTTTGTTCAAATTGAAGTTGCCTAGAATAGTCTTTGATGTTGGAAATTGATGAAGGCACTGTGAGATGGTGATGAGCCAGGTGCAGTTACAGATAGGGTTAGAAGCAAGGTTGCAGCTGGTTGTGAGGTGATTATGGCCTGGAGTTACAAAGATGAGAAGAAGCAAGTTT